>CM060971.1:26793839-26796339 GCA_030765045.1 Tenodera sinensis
GGTGGTGATGGTGACAGTGGCAGTGGTGGTGGTGGCAGTGGAGGTGACAGTGGCAGTGGTGGTGGTGGTGACAGTGGCAGTGGTGGTGGTGGTGACAGTGGCAGTGGTGGTGGTGGCAGTGGAGGTGACAGTGGCAGTGGTGGTGGTGGTGATGGTGACAGTGACAGTGGTGGTGGTGGTGATGGTGACAGTGGCAGTGGTGGTGGTGGTGATGGTGACAGTGACAGTGGTGGTGGTGGTGATGGTGACAGTGGCAGTGGTGGTGGTGGTGATGGTGACAGTGGAGGTGACAGTGGCAGTGGTGGTGGTGGTGACAGTGGCAGTGGTGGTGGTGGTGATGGTGACAGTGGTGGTGATGGTGGCAGTGGCAGTGGAGGTGACAGTGGCAGTGGTGGTGGTGGTGATGGTGACAGTGGCAGTGGTGGTGGTGGTGATGGTGACAGTGGAGGTGACAGTGGCAGTGGTGGTGGTGGTGACAGTGGCAGTGGTGGTGGTGGTGATGGTGACAGTGGCGGTGACAGTGGCAGTGGCAGTGGAGGTGACAGTGGCAGTGGTGGTGGTGGTGATGGTGACAGTGGCAGTGGTGGTGGTGGTGATGGTGACAGTGGCAGTGGTGGTGGTGGTGGTGGTGGCAGTGGAGGTGACAGTGGCAGTGGTGGTGGTGGTGACAGTGGCAGTGGTGGTGGTGGTGATGGTGACAGTGGCAGTGGTGGTGGTGGCAGTGGAGGTGACAGTGGCAGTGGTGGTGGTGGTGATGGTGACAGTGACAGTGGTGGTGGTGGTGATGGTGACAGTGGCAGTGGTGGTGGTGGTGATGGTGACAGTGACAGTGGTGGTGGTGGTGATGGTGACAGTGGCAGTGGTGGTGGTGGTGATGGTGACAGTGGCAGTGGTGGTGGTGGTGATGGTGACAGTGGCAGTGGTGGTGGTGGTGATGGTGACAGTGACAGTGGTGGTGGTGGTGATGGTGACAGTGGCAGTGGTGGTGGTGGCAGTGGAGGTGACAGTGGCAGTGGTGGTGGTGGTGATGGTGACAGTGGCAGTGGTGGTGGTGGTGATGGTGACAGTGACAGTGGTGGTGGTGGTGATGGTGACAGTGACAGTGGTGGTGGTGGTGATGGTGACAGTGGCAGTGGTGGTGGTGGTGATGGTGACAGTGACAGTGGTGGTGGTGGTGATGGTGACAGTGGCAGTGGTGGTGGTGGTGATGGTGACAGTGGCAGTGGTGGTGGTGGTGATGGTGACAGTGGCAGTGGTGGTGGTGGTGATGGTGACAGTGACAGTGGTGGTGGTGGTGATGGTGACAGTGACAGTGGTGGTGGTGGTGATGGTGACAGTGGCAGTGGTGGTGGTGGTGATGGTGACAGTGACAGTGGTGGTGGTGGTGATGGTGACAGTGGCAGTGGTGGTGGTGGTGATGGTGACAGTGGCAGTGGTGGTGGTGGTGATGGTGACAGTGGCAGTGGTGGTGGTGGTGATGGTGACAGTGACAGTGGTGGTGGTGGTGATGGTGACAGTGGCAGTGGTGGTGGTGGCAGTGGAGGTGACAGTGGCAGTGGTGGTGGTGGTGATGGTGACAGTGGCAGTGGTGGTGGTGGTGATGGTGACAGTGACAGTGGTGGTGGTGGTGATGGTGACAGTGGCAGTGGTGGTGGTGGCAGTGGAGGTGACAGTGGCAGTGGTGGTGGTGGTGATGGTGACAGTGACAGTGGTGGTGGTGGTGATGGTGACAGTGGCAGTGGTGGTGGTGGTGATGGTGACAGTGACAGTGGTGGTGGTGGTGATGGTGACAGTGGCAGTGGTGGTGGTGGTGATGGTGACAGTGGCAGTGGTGGTGGTGGTGATGGTGACAGTGGCAGTGGTGGTGGTGGTGATGGTGACAGTGACAGTGGTGGTGGTGGTGATGGTGACAGTGGCAGTGGTGGTGGTGGTGATGGTGACAGTGACAGTGGTGGTGGTGGTGATGGTGACAGTGGCAGTGGTGGTGGTGGTGATGGTGACAGTGACAGTGGTGGTGGTGGTGATGGTGACAGTGGCAGTGGTGGTGGTGGCAGTGGAGGTGACAGTGGCAGTGGTGGTGGTGGTGACAGTGGCAGTGGTGGTGGTGGCAGTGGAGGTGACAGTGGCAGTGGTGGTGGTGGTGATGGTGACAGTGACAGTGGTGGTGGTGGTGGTGGTGGTGATGGTGACAGTGACAGTGGTGGTGGTGGTGATGGTGGTGGCAGTGGAGGTGGTGATGGTGGTGGTGATGGTGGTGGTGGTGGTGGTGGTGATGGTGGTGGCAGTGGAGGTGGTGGTGGTGGTGGCAGTGGAGGTGACAGTGGCAGTGGTGGTGGTGGTGGTGACAGTGGCAGTGGTGGTGGTGGCAGTGGAGGTGGTGATGGTGGTGGTGATGGTGGCAGTGGTGGTGGTGGTGATGGTGACAGTGGCAGTGGTGGTGGTGGTGATGGTGGCAGTGGCAGTGGAGGTGGTGGTGGTGGTGGCAGTGGAGGTGACAGTG
>CM060971.1:26798839-26823839 GCA_030765045.1 Tenodera sinensis
GGTGATGGTAGTGGTGGTGGTGACAGTGACAGTGGCAGTGGAGGTGACAGTGGCAGTGGAGGTGACAGTGGCAGTGGTGGTGGTGGTGATGGTAGTGGTGACAGTGACAGTGGCAGTGGTGGTGGTGGTGGTGGTGGTGACAGTGGCAGTGGTGGTGGTGGTGGTAGCAGTGGCAGTGGAGGTGACAGTGGCAGTGGTGGTGGTGGTGATGACAGTGGCAGTGGAGGTGACAGTGGCAGTGGTGGTGGTGGTGGTGACAGTGGCAGTGGAGGTGACAGTGGCAGTGGTGGTGGTGGTGATGACAGTGGCAGTGGAGGTGACAGTGGCAGTGGTGGTGGTGGTGATGACAGTGGCAGTGGAGGTGACAGTGGCAGTGGTGGTGGTGGTGGTGGTGGTGACAGTGGCAGTGGTGGTGGTGGTGGTAGCAGTGGCAGTGGTGGTGACAGTGGCAGTGGTGGTGGTGGTGACAGTGGCAGTGGAGGTGACAGTGGCAGTGGTGGTGGTGGTGATGGTGGTGGTGACAGTGACAGTGGCAGTGGTGGTGGTGGTGGTGGTGGTGACAGTGGCAGTGGTGGTGGTGGTGATGGTGGTGGCAGTGGCAGTGGTGGTGGTGGTGGTGGTGGCAGTGGAGGTGACAGTGGCAGTGGTGGTGGTGGTGATGGTAGTGGTGGTGGTGGTGACAGTGACAGTGGCAGTGGAGGTGACAGTGGCAGTGGTGGTGGTGGTGATGGTGGTGGCAGTGGAGGTGGTGGTGGTGGTGGTGGCAGTGGAGGTGACAGTGACAGTGGCAGTGGTGGTGGTGGTGATGGTGGTGGCAGTGGCAGTGGTGGTGGTGATGGTGGTGGCAGTGGAGGTGACAGTGGCAGTGGTGGTGGTGGTGATGGTGGTGGCAGTGGCAGTGGTGGTGGTGATGGTGGTGGCAGTGGAGGTGACAGTGGCAGTGGTGGTGGTGGTGATGGTGGTGGCAGTGGAGGTGGTGGTGGTGGTGGTGGCAGTGGAGGTGACAGTGGCAGTGGTGGTGGTGGTGATGGTGGTGGCAGTGGAGGTGGTGGTGGTGGTGGTGGCAGTGGAGGTGACAGTGGCAGTGGTGGTGGTGGTGATGGTGGTGGCAGTGGAGGTGGTGGTGGTGGTGGTGGCAGTGGAGGTGACAGTGGCAGTGGTGGTGGTGGTGATGGTGGTGGCAGTGGAGGTGGTGGTGGTGGTGGCAGTGGTGGTGGTGGTGGCAGTGGTGGTGACAGTGGTAGTGGTGGTGGTGGTGATGGCGGTGGCAGTGGAGGTGGTGGTGGTAGCAGTGGTGGTGGTGGTGGCAGTGGTGGTGACAGTGGCAGTGGTGGTGGTGGTGGTGGTGGTGGCAGTGGAGGTGACAGTGGCAGTGGTGGTGGTGGTGATGGTGGTGGCAGTGGAGGTGACAGTGGCAGTGGAGGTGACAGTGGCAGTGGTGGTGGTGGTGATGGTGGTGGCAGTGGAGGTGACAGTGGCAGTGGTGGTGGTGGTGGTGGTGGTGGCAGTGGAGGTGACAGTGGCAGTGGTGGTGGTGGCAGTGGCAGTGGTGGTGGTGGTGGTGATGGTGGCAGTGGAGGTGACAGTGGCAGTGGTGGTGGTGGTGGTGGCAGTGGTGGTGGTGGCAGTGGCAGTGGTGGTGGTGGTGGTGATGGTGGCAGTGGAGGTGACAGTGGCAGTGGTGGTGGTGGTGGTGATGGTGGCAGTGGAGGTGACAGTGGCAGTGGTGGTGGTGGTGGTGGTGGTGGCAGTGGTGGTGGTGGTGGTGGTGGCAGTGGAGGTGACAGTGGCAGTGGTGGTGGTGGCAGTGGCAGTGGTGGTGGTGGTGGTGATGGTGGCAGTGGAGGTGACAGTGGCAGTGGTGGTGGTGGTGGTGGTGGCAGTGGAGGTGACAGTGGCAGTGGTGGTGGTGGTGGTGGTGGTGGCAGTGGAGGTGACAGTGGCAGTGGTGGTGGTGGTGGCAGTGGAGGTGACAGTGGCAGTGGTGGTGGTGGTGGTGGCAGTGGAGGTGACAGTGGCAGTGGTGGTGGTGATGGTGGTGGCAGTGGAGGTGACAGTGGTGGTGGTGGTGGTGGTGGTGGTGGTGGTGGTGGTGGCAGTGGAGGTGACAGTGGTGGTGGTGGTGGTGGTGGTGGCAGTGGAGGTGACAGTGGCAGTGGTGGCAGTGGTGGTGGTGGTGGCAGTGGAGGTGGTGGTGGTGGCAGTGGTGGTGGTGGTGGTGGTGGTGGCAGTGGAGGTGACAGTGGCAGTGGTGGTGGTGGTGATGGTGGTGGCAGTGGAGGTGACAGTGGCAGTGGTGGTGGTGGTGGTGGTGGTGGCAGTGGAGGTGACAGTGGTGGCAGTGGTGGTGGTGGTGGTGGTGGTGGCAGTGGAGGTGACAGTGGCAGTGGTGGTGGTGGTGATGGTGGTGGCAGTGGAGGTGACAGTGGCAGTGGTGGTGGTGGTGGTGGTGGTGGCAGTGGAGGTGACAGTGGTGGCAGTGGTGGTGGTGGTGGTGGTGGTGGCAGTGGAGGTGACAGTGGCAGTGGTGGTGGTGGTGATGGTGGTGGCAGTGGAGGTGACAGTGGCAGTGGTGGTGGTGATGGTGGTGGCAGTGGAGGTGGTGGTGGTGGTGGTGGCAGTGGAGGTGACAGTGGCAGTGGTGGTGGTGGTGATGGTAGTGGTGGTGGTGACAGTGACAGTGGCAGTGGTGGTGGTGATGATGGTGGTGGCAGTGGAGGTGGTGGTGGTGGTGGTGGCAGTGGAGGTGGTGGTGGTGGTGGTGGCAGTGGAGGTGACAGTGGCAGTGGTGGTGGTGGTGATGGTAGTGGCAGTGGTGGTGGTGGTGGTGGCAGTGGAGGTGACAGTGGCAGTGGTGGTGGTGGTGATGGTAGTGGTGGTGGTGGTGACAGTGACAGTGGCAGTGGTGGTGGTGATGATGGTGGTGGCAGTGGTGGTGGTGGTGATGGTGGTGGCAGTGGAGGTGGTGGTGGTGGTGGCAGTGGAGGTGACAGTGGCAGTGGTGGTGGTGGTGATGGTAGTGGTGGTGGTGGTGACAGTGACAGTGGCAGTGGTGGTGGTGGTGATGGTGGTGGCAGTGGAGGTGGTGGTGGTGGTGGTGGCAGTGGAGGTGACAGTGGCAGTGGTGGTGGTGGTGATGGTGGTGGCAGTGGAGGTGGTGGTGGTGGTGGTGGCAGTGGAGGTGACAGTGGCAGTGGTGGTGGTGGTGATGGTGGTGGCAGTGGAGGTGGTGGTGGTGGTGGTGGCAGTGGGGGTGACAGTGGCAGTGGTGGTGGTGGTGATGGTGGTGGCAGTGGAGGTGGTGGTGGTGGTGGCAGTGGTGGTGGTGGTGGCAGTGGTGGTGACAGTGGTAGTGGTGGTGGTGATGGTGGTGGCAGTGGAGGTGGTGGTGGTGGTGGCAGTGGTGGTGGTGGTGGCAGTGGCAGTGGTGGTGGTGGTGGTGGTGGTGGCAGTGGAGGTGGTGGTGACAGTGGTAGTGGTGGTGGTGGTGATGGTGGTGGCAGTGGAGGTGGTGGTGGTGGCAGTGGTGGTGGTGGTGACAGTGGCAGTGGTGGTGGTGGTGGTGGTGGTGGCAGTGGCAGTGGTGGTGGTGGTGGTGGTGGCAGTGGTGGTGGCAGTGACAGTGGTAGTGGTGGTGGTGATGGTGGTGGCAGTGGAGGTGGTGGTGGTGGTGGCAGTGGTGGTGGTGGTGACAGTGGCAGTGGTGGTGGTGGTGGTGGTGGTGGCAGTGGAGGTGACAGTGGCAGTGGTGGCAGTGGTGGTGGTGGTGGCAGTGGAGGTGGTGGTGGTAGCAGTGGAGGTGACAGTGGCAGTGGTGGTGGTGGTGGTGGTGGCAGTGGTGGTGGTGGTGACAGTGGCAGTGGAGGTGGTGGTGGTGGCAGTGGTGGTGGTGGTGACAGTGGCAGTGGTGGTGGTGGTGGTGGCAGTGGTGGTGGTGGTGACAGTGGCAGTGGTGGTGGTGGTGGTGGCAGTGGTGGTGGTGGTGACAGTGGCAGTGGTGGTGGTGGTGGTGGCAGTGGTGGTGGTGGTGACAGTGGCAGTGGTGGTGGTGGTGGTGGTGGCAGTGGAGGTGACAGTGGCAGTGGTGGCAGTGGTGGTGGTGGTGGCAGTGGAGGTGGTGGTGGTAGCAGTGGAGGTGACAGTGGCAGTGGTGGTGGTGGTGGTGGTGGCAGTGGTGGTGACAGTGGCAGTGGCAGTGGAGGTGGTGGTGGTGGCAGTGGAGGTGACAGTGGCAGTGGTGGTGGTGGTGGTGGTGGTGGCAGTGGTGGTGGTGGTGGCAGTGGAGGTGGTGGTGGTAGCAGTGGAGGTGACAGTGGCAGTGGTGGTGGTGGTGGTGGTGGCAGTGGTGGTGGTGGTGGCAGTGGAGGTGGTGGTGGTAGCAGTGGAGGTGACAGTGGCAGTGGTGGTGGTGGTGGTGGTGGTGGCAGTGGAGGTGGTGGTGGTAGCAGTGGAGGTGACAGTGGCAGTGGTGGTGGTGGTGGTGGTGGCAGTGGAGGTGGTGGTGGTAGCAGTGGAGGTGACAGTGGCAGTGGTGGTGGTGGTGATGGTGGTGGCAGTGGAGGTGACAGTGGCAGTGGTGGTGGTGGTGGTGGTGGCAGTGGTGGTGGTGGTGGCAGTGGAGGTGACAGTGGCAGTGGTGGTGGTGGTGATGGTGGTGGCAGTGGAGGTGACAGTGGCAGTGGTGGTGGTGGTGATGGTGGTGGCAGTGGAGGTGACAGTGGCAGTGGTGGTGGTGGTGGCAGTGGAGGTGACAGTGGCAGTGGTGGTGGTGGTGATGGTGGTGGCAGTGGAGGTGACAGTGGCAGTGGTGGTGGTGGTGGCAGTGGAGGTGACAGTGGCAGTGGTGGTGGTGGTGGTGGTGGTGGCAGTGGAGGTGACAGTGGCAGTGGTGGTGGTGGTGATGGTGGTGGCAGTGGAGGTGACAGTGGCAGTGGTGGTGCTGGTGATGGTGGTGGCAGTGGAGGTGACAGTGGCAGTGGTGGTGGTGGTGGCAGTGGAGGTGACAGTGGCAGTGGTGGTGGTGGTGATGGTGGTGGCAGTGGAGGTGACAGTGGCAGTGGTGGTGGTGGTGGCAGTGGAGGTGACAGTGGCAGTGGTGGTGGTGGTGATGGTGGTGGCAGTGGAGGTGACAGTGGCAGTGGTGGTGGTGGTGATGGTGGTGGCAGTGGAGGTGACAGTGGCAGTGGTGGTGGTGGTGGCAGTGGAGGTGACAGTGGCAGTGGTGGTGGTGGTGATGGTGGTGGCAGTGGAGGTGACAGTGGCAGTGGTGGTGGTGGTGGCAGTGGAGGTGACAGTGGCAGTGGTGGTGGTGGTGATGGTGGTGGCAGTGGAGGTGACAGTGGCAGTGGTGGTGGTGGTGATGGTGGTGGCAGTGGAGGTGACAGTGGCAGTGGTGGTGGTGGTGGCAGTGGAGGTGACAGTGGCAGTGGTGGTGGTGGTGATGGTGGTGGCAGTGGTGGTGACAGTGGCAGTGGTGGTGGTGGTGATGGTGGTGGCAGTGGTGGTGACAGTGGCAGTGGTGGTGGTGGTGGCAGTGGTGGTGACAGTGGCAGTGGTGGTGGTGGTGATGGTGGTGGCAGTGGAGGTGACAGTGGCAGTGGTGGTGGTGGTGGCAGTGGAGGTGACAGTGGCAGTGGTGGTGGTGGTGATGGTGGTGGCAGTGGTGGTGACAGTGGCAGTGGAGGTGGTGGTGGTGGGTGTGGCAGTGGAGGTGACAGTGGCAGTGGTGGTGGTGGTGATGGTGGTGGCAGTGGAGGTGACAGTGGCAGTGGTGGTGGTGATGGTGGTGGCAGTGGAGGTGACAGTGGCAGTGGTGGTGGTGGTGGCAGTGGAGGTGACAGTGGCAGTGGTGGTGGTGGTGATGGTGGTGGCAGTGGAGGTGACAGTGGCAGTGGTGGTGGTGGTGATGGTGGTGGCAGTGGAGGTGACAGTGGCAGTGGTGGTGGTGGTGATGGTGGTGGCAGTGGAGGTGACAGTGGCAGTGGTGGTGGTGGTGGTGGTGGCAGTGGAGGTGACAGTGGCAGTGGTGGTGGTGGTGATGGTGGTGGCAGTGGAGGTGACAGTGGCAGTGGTGGTGGTGGTGATGGTGGTGGCAGTGGAGGTGACAGTGGCAGTGGTGGTGGTGGTGGCAGTGGAGGTGACAGTGGCAGTGGTGGTGGTGATGGTGGTGGCAGTGGAGGTGACAGTGGCAGTGGTGGTGGTGGTGGCAGTGGAGGTGACAGTGGCAGTGGTGGTGGTGGTGGCAGTGGAGGTGACAGTGGCAGTGGTGGTGGTGATGGTGGTGGCAGTGGAGGTGACAGTGGCAGTGGTGGTGGTGGTGATGGTGGTGGCAGTGGAGGTGACAGTGGCAGTGGTGGTGGTGGTGATGGTGGTGGCAGTGGAGGTGACAGTGGCAGTGGTGATGGTGGTGGCAGTGGAGGTGACAGTGGCAGTGGTGGTGGTGGTGGCAGTGGAGGTGACAGTGGCAGTGGTGGTGGTGATGGTGGTGGCAGTGGAGGTGACAGTGGCAGTGGTGGTGGTGGTGGCAGTGGAGGTGACAGTGGCAGTGGTGGTGGTGATGGTGGTGGCAGTGGAGGTGACAGTGGCAGTGGTGGTGGTGGTGGCAGTGGAGGTGACAGTGGCAGTGGTGGTGGTGATGGTGGTGGCAGTGGAGGTGACAGTGGCAGTGGTGGTGGTGGTGATGGTGGTGGCAGTGGAGGTGACAGTGGCAGTGGTGGTGGTGGTGATGGTGGTGGCAGTGGAGGTGACAGTGGCAGTGGTGGTGGTGGTGGCAGTGGAGGTGACAGTGGCAGTGGTGATGGTGGTGGCAGTGGAGGTGACAGTGGCAGTGGTGGTGGTGGTGGCAGTGGAGGTGACAGTGGCAGTGGTGGTGGTGATGGTGGTGGCAGTGGAGGTGACAGTGGCAGTGGTGGTGGTGGTGATGGTGGTGGCAGTGGAGGTGACAGTGGCAGTGGTGGTGGTGGTGGCAGTGGTGGTGACAGTGGCAGTGGTGGTGGTGGTGGCAGTGGAGGTGACAGTGGCAGTGGTGGTGGTGGTGGCAGTGGAGGTGACAGTGGCAGTGGTGGTGGTGGTGGCAGTGGAGGTGACAGTGGCAGTGGTGGTGGTGGTGGCAGTGGAGGTGACAGTGGCAGTGGTGGTGGTGGTGGCAGTGGAGGTGACAGTGGCAGTGGTGGTGGTGGTGGCAGTGGAGGTGACAGTGGCAGTGGTGGTGGTGGTGGTGGTGGTGGCAGTGGAGGTGACAGTGGCAGTGGTGGTGGTGGTGGCAGTGGAGGTGACAGTGGCAGTGGTGGTGGTGGTGGCAGTGGAGGTGACAGTGGCAGTGGTGGTGGTGGTGGCAGTGGAGGTGACAGTGGCAGTGGTGGTGGTGGTGATGGTGGTGGCAGTGGAGGTGCCAGTGGCAGTGGTGGTGGTGGTGGCAGTGGAGGTGACAGTGGCAGTGGTGGTGGTGGTGGCAGTGGAGGTGACAGTGGCAGTGGTGGTGGTGGTGGCAGTGGAGGTGACAGTGGCAGTGGTGGTGGTGGTGGCAGTGGAGGTGACAGTGGCAGTGGTGGTGGTGGTGGCAGTGGAGGTGACAGTGGCAGTGGTGGTGGTGGTGGCAGTGGAGGTGACAGTGGCAGTGGTGGTGGTGGTGGCAGTGGAGGTGACAGTGGCAGTGGTGGTGGTGGTGGCAGTGGAGGTGACAGTGGCAGTGGTGGTGGTGGTGGCAGTGGAGGTGACAGTGGCAGTGGTGGTGGTGGTGGCAGTGGAGGTGACAGTGGCAGTGGAGGTGACAGTGGCAGTGGTGGTGGTGGTGATGGTAGTGGTGGTGGTGGTGACAGTGACAGTGGCAGTGGAGGTGACAGTGGCAGTGGAGGTGACAGTGGCAGTGGTGGTGGTGGTGATGGTAGTGGTGACAGTGACAGTGGCAGTGGTGGTGGTGGTGGTGGTGGTGACAGTGGCAGTGGTGGTGGTGGTGGTAGCAGTGGCAGTGGAGGTGACAGTGGCAGTGGTGGTGGTGGTGATGACAGTGGCAGTGGAGGTGACAGTGGCAGTGGTGGTGGTGGTGGTGACAGTGGCAGTGGAGGTGACAGTGGCAGTGGTGGTGGTGGTGATGACAGTGGCAGTGGAGGTGACAGTGGCAGTGGTGGTGGTGGTGATGACAGTGGCAGTGGAGGTGACAGTGGCAGTGGTGGTGGTGGTGGTGGTGGTGACAGTGGCAGTGGAGGTGACAGTGGCAGTGGTGGTGGTGGTGATGACAGTGGCAGTGGAGGTGACAGTGGCAGTGGTGGTGGTGGTGATGACAGTGGCAGTGGAGGTGACAGTGGCAGTGGCAGTGGTGGTGGTGGTGATGACAGTGGCAGTGGAGGTGACAGTGGCAGTGGTGGTGGTGGTGGTGGTGACAGTGGCAGTGGTGGTGGTGGTGGTAGCAGTGGCAGTGGTGGTGACAGTGGCAGTGGTGGTGGTGGTGACAGTGGCAGTGGAGGTGACAGTGGCAGTGGTGGTGGTGGTGATGGTGGTGGTGACAGTGACAGTGGCAGTGGTGGTGGTGGTGGTGGTGGTGACAGTGGCAGTGGTGGTGGTGGTGATGGTGGTGGCAGTGGCAGTGGTGGTGGTGGTGGTGGTGGTGGCAGTGGAGGTGACAGTGGCAGTGGTGGTGGTGGTGATGGTAGTGGTGGTGGTGGTGACAGTGACAGTGGCAGTGGTGGTGGTGGTGATGGTGGTGGCAGTGGAGGTGACAGTGGCAGTGGCTGTGGTGGTGGTGGTGATGACAGTGGCAGTGGAGGTGACAGTGGCAGTGGTGGTGGTGGTGATGGTGGTGGCAGTGGAGGTGGTGGTGGTGGTGGTGGCAGTGGAGGTGACAGTGACAGTGGCAGTGGTGGTGGTGGTGATGGTGGTGGCAGTGGAGGTGACAGTGGCAGTGGTGGTGGTGGTGATGGTGGTGGCAGTGGAGGTGGTGGTGGTGGTGGTGGCAGTGGAGGTGACAGTGGCAGTGGTGGTGGTGGTGATGGTGGTGGCAGTGGAGGTGGTGGTGGTGGTGGTGGCAGTGGAGGTGACAGTGGCAGTGGTGGTGGTGGTGATGGTGGTGGCAGTGGAGGTGGTGGTGGTGGTGGTGGCAGTGGAGGTGACAGTGGCAGTGGTGGTGGTGGTGATGGTGGTGGCAGTGGAGGTGGTGGTGGTGGTGGCAGTGGTGGTGGTGGTGGCAGTGGTGGTGACAGTGGTAGTGGTGGTGGTGGTGATGGCGGTGGCAGTGGAGGTGGTGGTGGTGGCAGTGGTGGTGGTGGTGGCAGTGGTGGTGACAGTGGCAGTGGTGGTGGTGGTGGTGGCAGTGGAGGTGACAGTGGCAGTGGTGGTGGTGGTGATGGTGGTGGCAGTGGAGGTGACAGTGGCAGTGGTGGCAGTGGTGGTGGTGGTGGCAGTGGAGGTGGTGGTGGTAGCAGTGGAGGTGACAGTGGCAGTGGTGGTGGTGGTGGTGGCAGTGGAGGTGACAGTGGCAGTGGTGGTGGTGGCAGTGGCAGTGGTGGTGGTGGTGGTGATGGTGGCAGTGGAGGTGACAGTGGCAGTGGTGGTGGTGGTGGTGGCAGTGGTGGTGGTGGTGGTGGTGATGGTGGCAGTGGAGGTGACAGTGGCAGTGGTGGTGGTGGTGGTGATGGTGGCAGTGGAGGTGACAGTGGCAGTGGTGGTGGTGGTGGTGGTGGTGGCAGTGGTGGTGGTGGTGGTGGTGGCAGTGGAGGTGACAGTGGCAGTGGTGGTGGTGGCAGTGGCAGTGGTGGTGATGGTGGTGATGGTGGCAGTGGAGGTGACAGTGGCAGTGGTGGTGGTGGTGGTGGTGGCAGTGGAGGTGACAGTGGCAGTGGTGGTGGTGGTGGTGGTGGTGGCAGTGGAGGTGACAGTGGCAGTGGTGGTGGTGGTGGCAGTGGAGGTGACAGTGGCAGTGGTGGTGGTGGTGGTGGCAGTGGAGGTGACAGTGGCAGTGGTGGTGGTGGTGATGGTGGTGGCAGTGGAGGTGACAGTGGTGGCAGTGGTGGTGGTGGTGGTGGTGGTGGTGGTGGTGGCAGTGGAGGTGACAGTGGTGGTGGTGGTGGTGGTGGTGGCAGTGGAGGTGACAGTGGCAGTGGTGGCAGTGGTGGTGGTGGCAGTGGAGGTGGTGGTGGTGGCAGTGGTGGTGGTGGTGGTGGTGGCAGTGGAGGTGACAGTGGCAGTGGTGGTGGTGGTGATGGTGGTGGCAGTGGAGGTGACAGTGGCAGTGGTGGTGGTGGTGGTGGTGGTGGCAGTGGAGGTGACAGTGGTGGCAGTGGTGGTGGTGGTGGTGGTGGTGGCAGTGGAGGTGACAGTGGCAGTGGTGGTGGTGGTGATGGTGGTGGCAGTGGAGGTGACAGTGGCAGTGGTGGTGGTGGTGGTGGTGGTGGCAGTGGAGGTGACAGTGGTGGCAGTGGTGGTGGTGGTGGTGGTGGCAGTGGAGGTGACAGTGGCAGTGGTGGTGGTGGTGATGGTGGTGGCAGTGGAGGTGACAGTGGCAGTGGTGGTGGTGATGGTGGTGGCAGTGGAGGTGGTGGTGGTGGTGGTGGCAGTGGAGGTGACAGTGGCGGTGGTGGTGGTGATGGTAGTGGTGGTGGTGAGAGTGACAGTGGCACTGGTGGTGGTGATGATGGTGGTGGCAGTGGAGGTGGTGGTGGTGGTGGTGGCAGTGGAGGTGGTGGTGGTGGTGGTGGCAGTGGAGGTGGCAGTGGCAGTGGTGGTGGTGGTGATGGTAGTGGCAGTGGTGGTGGTGGTGGTGGCAGTGGAGGTGACAGTGGCAGTGGTGGTGGTGGTGATGGTAGTGGTGGTGGTGGTGACAGTGACAGTGGCAGTGGTGGTGGTGATGATGGTGGTGGCAGTGGTGGTGGTGGTGATGGTGGTGGCAGTGGACGTGGTGGTGGTGGTGGCAGTGGAGGTGACAGTGGCAGTGGTGGTGGTGGTGATGGTAGTGGTGGTGGTGGTGACAGTGACAGTGGCAGTGGTGGTGGTGGTGATGGTGGTGGCAGTGGAGGTGGTGGTGGTGGTGGTGGCAGTGGAGGTGACAGTGGCAGTGGTGGTGGTGGTGATGGTGGTGGCAGTGGAGGTGGTGGTGGTGGTGGTGGCAGTGGAGGTGACAGTGGCAGTGGTGGTGGTGGTGATGGTGGTGGCAGTGGAGGTGGTGGTGGTGGTGGTGGCAGTGGAGGTGACAGTGGCAGTGGTGGTGGTGGTGATGGTGGTGGCAGTGGAGGTGGTGGTGGTGGTGGCAGTGGTGGTGGTGGTGGCAGTGGTGGTGACAGTGGTAGTGGTGGTGGTGGTGATGGTGGTGGCAGTGGAGGTGGTGGTGGTGGTGGCAGTGGTGGTGGTGGTGGCAGTGGCAGTGGTGGTGGTGGTGGTGGTGGTGGCAGTGGAGGTGGTGGTGACAGTGGTAGTGGTGGTGGTGGTGATGGTGGTGGCAGTGGAGGTGGTGGTGGTGGTGGCAGTGGTGGTGGTGGTGACAGTGGCAGTGGTGGTGGTGGTGGTGGCAGTGGCAGTGGTGGTGGTGGTGGTGGTGGTGGCAGTGGTGGTGGCAGTGACAGTGGTAGTGGTGGTGGTGGTGATGGTGGTTTCAGTGGAGGTGGTGGTGGTGGTGGCAGTGGTGGTGGTGGTGACAGTGGCAGTGGTGGTGGTGGTGGTGGTGGTGGCAGTGGAGGTGACAGTGGCAGTGGTGGCAGTGGTGGTGGTGGTGGCAGTGGAGGTGGTGGTGGTAGCAGTGGAGGTGACAGTGGCAGTGGTGGTGGTGGTGGTGGTGGTGGCAGTGGTGGTGGTGGTGACAGTGGCAGTGGAGGTGGTGGTGGTGGCAGTGGTGGTGGTGGTGACAGTGGCAGTGGTGGTGGTGGTGGTGGCAGTGGTGGTGGTGGTGACAGTGGCAGTGGTGGTGGTGGTGGTGGCAGTGGTGGTGGTGGTGACAGTGGCAGTGGTGGTGGTGGTGGTGGCAGTGGTGGTGGTGACAGTGGCAGTGGTGGTGGTGGTGGTGGCAGTGGAGGTGACAGTGGCAGTGGTGGCAGTGGTGGTGGTGGTGGCAGTGGAGGTGGTGGTGGTAGCAGTGGAGGTGACAGTGGCAGTGGTGGTGGTGGTGGTGGTGGCAGTGGTGGTGACAGTGGCAGTGGCAGTGGAGGTGGTGGTGGTAGCAGTGGAGGTGACAGTGGCAGTGGTGGTGGTGGTGGTGGTGGCAGTGGTGGTGACAGTGGCAGTGGCAGTGGAGGTGGTGGTGGTAGCAGTGGAGGTGACAGTGGCAGTGGTGGTGGTGGTGGTGGTGGCAGTGGTGGTGGTGGCAGTGGAGGTGGTGGTGGTAGCAGTGGAGGTGACAGTGGCAGTGGTGGTGGTGGTGGTGGTGGCAGTGGAGGTGGTGGTGGTAGCAGTGGAGGTGACAGTGGCAGTGGTGGTGGTGGTGATGGTGGTGGCAGTGGAGGTGACAGTGGCAGTGGTGGTGGTGGTGGTGGTGGTGGCAGTGGTGGTGGTGGTGGCAGTGGAGGTGACAGTGGCAGTGGTGGTGGTGGTGATGGTGGTGGCAGTGGAGGTGACAGTGGCAGTGGTGGTGGTGGTGGTGGTGGCAGTGGAGGTGACAGTGGCAGTGGTGGTGGTGGTGATGGTGGTGGCAGTGGAGGTGACAGTGGCAGTGGTGGTGGTGGTGATGGTGGTGGCAGTGGAGGTGACAGTGGCAGTGGTGGTGGTGGTGGCAGTGGAGGTGACAGTGGCAGTGGTGGTGGTGGTGATGGTGGTGGCAGTGGAGGTGACAGTGGCAGTGGTGGTGGTGGTGGCAGTGGAGGTGACAGTGGCAGTGGTGGTGGTGGTGATGGTGGTGGCAGTGGAGGTGACAGTGGCAGTGGTGGTGGTGGTGATGGTGGTGGCAGTGGAGGTGACAGTGGCAGTGGTGGTGGTGGTGGCAGTGGAGGTGACAGTGGCAGTGGTGGTGGTGGTGATGGTGGTGGCAGTGGAGGTGACAGTGGCAGTGGTGGTGGTGGTGGCAGTGGAGGTGACAGTGGCAGTGGTGGTGGTGGTGATGGTGGTGGCAGTGGTGGTGGTGGTGATGGTGGTGGCAGTGGAGGTGACAGTGGCAGTGGTGGTGGTGGTGATGGTGGTGGTGATGGTGGTGGTGGTGGCAGTGGTGGTGGTGGTGATGGTGGTGGTGGTGGCAGTGGTGGTGGTGGTGATGGTGGTGGTGGTGGTGATGGTGGTGGTGATGGTGGTGGTGGTGGCAGTGGTGGTGGTGGTGATGGTGGTGGTGGTGGTGATGGTGGTGGCAGTGGTGGTGGTGGTGATGGTGGTGGTGATGGTGGTGGTGGCAGTGGTGGTGGTGGTGATGGTGGTGGTGATGGTGGTGGTGGTGGCAGTGGTGGTGGTGGTGATGGTGGTGGTGGTGGTGATGGTGGTGGCAGTGGTGGTGGTGGTGATGGTGGTGGCAGTGGAGGTGACAGTGGCAGTGGTGGTGGTGGTGATGGTGGTGGCAGTGGAGGTGACAGTGGCAGTGGTGGTGGTGGTGATGGTGGTGGCAGTGGAGGTGACAGTGGCAGTGGTGGTGGTGGTGGCAGTGGAGGTGACAGTGGCAGTGGTGGTGGTGGTGATGGTGGTGGCAGTGGAGGTGACAGTGGCAGTGGTGGTGGTGGTGATGGTGGTGGCAGTGGAGGTGACAGTGGCAGTGGTGGTGGTGGTGATGGTGGTGGCAGTGGAGGTGACAGTGGCAGTGGTGGTGGTGGTGGCAGTGGAGGTGACAGTGGCAGTGGTGGTGGTGGTGATGGTGGTGGCAGTGGAGGTGACAGTGGCAGTGGTGGTGGTGGTGATGGTGGTGGCAGTGGAGGTGACAGTGGCAGTGGTGGTGGTGGTGATGGTGGTGGCAGTGGAGGTGGTGGTGGTGGTGGCAGTGGTGGTGGTGGTGGCAGTGGTGGTGACAGTGGTAGTGGTGGTGGTGGTGATGGTGGTGGCAGTGGAGGTGGTGGTGGTGGTGGCAGTGGTGGTGGTGGTGGCAGTGGCAGTGGTGGTGGTGGTGGTGGTGGTGGCAGTGGAGGTGGTGGTGACAGTGGTAGTGGTGGTGGTGGTGATGGTGGTGGCAGTGGAGGTGGTGGTGGTGGTGGCAGTGGTGGTGGTGGTGACAGTGGCAGTGGTGGTGGTGGTGGTGGCAGTGGCAGTGGTGGTGGTGGTGGTGGTGGTGGCAGTGGTGGTGGCAGTGACAGTGGTAGTGGTGGTGGTGGTGATGGTGGTTTCAGTGGAGGTGGTGGTGGTGGTGGCAGTGGTGGTGGTGGTGACAGTGGCAGTGGTGGTGGTGGTGGTGGTGGTGGCAGTGGAGGTGACAGTGGCAGTGGTGGCAGTGGTGGTGGTGGTGGCAGTGGAGGTGGTGGTGGTAGCAGTGGAGGTGACAGTGGCAGTGGTGGTGGTGGTGGTGGTGGTGGCAGTGGTGGTGGTGGTGACAGTGGCAGTGGAGGTGGTGGTGGTGGCAGTGGTGGTGGTGGTGACAGTGGCAGTGGTGGTGGTGGTGGTGGCAGTGGTGGTGGTGGTGACAGTGGCAGTGGTGGTGGTGGTGGTGGCAGTGGTGGTGGTGGTGACAGTGGCAGTGGTGGTGGTGGTGGTGGCAGTGGTGGTGGTGACAGTGGCAGTGGTGGTGGTGGTGGTGGCAGTGGAGGTGACAGTGGCAGTGGTGGCAGTGGTGGTGGTGGTGGCAGTGGAGGTGGTGGTGGTAGCAGTGGAGGTGACAGTGGCAGTGGTGGTGGTGGTGGTGGTGGCAGTGGTGGTGACAGTGGCAGTGGCAGTGGAGGTGGTGGTGGTAGCAGTGGAGGTGACAGTGGCAGTGGTGGTGGTGGTGGTGGTGGCAGTGGTGGTGACAGTGGCAGTGGCAGTGGAGGTGGTGGTGGTAGCAGTGGAGGTGACAGTGGCAGTGGTGGTGGTGGTGGTGGTGGCAGTGGTGGTGGTGGCAGTGGAGGTGGTGGTGGTAGCAGTGGAGGTGACAGTGGCAGTGGTGGTGGTGGTGGTGGTGGCAGTGGAGGTGGTGGTGGTAGCAGTGGAGGTGACAGTGGCAGTGGTGGTGGTGGTGATGGTGGTGGCAGTGGAGGTGACAGTGGCAGTGGTGGTGGTGGTGGTGGTGGTGGCAGTGGTGGTGGTGGTGGCAGTGGAGGTGACAGTGGCAGTGGTGGTGGTGGTGATGGTGGTGGCAGTGGAGGTGACAGTGGCAGTGGTGGTGGTGGTGGTGGTGGCAGTGGAGGTGACAGTGGCAGTGGTGGTGGTGGTGATGGTGGTGGCAGTGGAGGTGACAGTGGCAGTGGTGGTGGTGGTGATGGTGGTGGCAGTGGAGGTGACAGTGGCAGTGGTGGTGGTGGTGGCAGTGGAGGTGACAGTGGCAGTGGTGGTGGTGGTGATGGTGGTGGCAGTGGAGGTGACAGTGGCAGTGGTGGTGGTGGTGGCAGTGGAGGTGACAGTGGCAGTGGTGGTGGTGGTGATGGTGGTGGCAGTGGAGGTGACAGTGGCAGTGGTGGTGGTGGTGATGGTGGTGGCAGTGGAGGTGACAGTGGCAGTGGTGGTGGTGGTGGCAGTGGAGGTGACAGTGGCAGTGGTGGTGGTGGTGATGGTGGTGGCAGTGGAGGTGACAGTGGCAGTGGTGGTGGTGGTGGCAGTGGAGGTGACAGTGGCAGTGGTGGTGGTGGTGATGGTGGTGGCAGTGGTGGTGGTGGTGATGGTGGTGGCAGTGGAGGTGACAGTGGCAGTGGTGGTGGTGGTGATGGTGGTGGTGATGGTGGTGGTGGTGGCAGTGGTGGTGGTGGTGATGGTGGTGGTGGTGGCAGTGGTGGTGGTGGTGATGGTGGTGGTGGTGGTGATGGTGGTGGTGATGGTGGTGGTGGTGGCAGTGGTGGTGGTGGTGATGGTGGTGGTGGTGGTGATGGTGGTGGCAGTGGTGGTGGTGGTGATGGTGGTGGTGATGGTGGTGGTGGTGGCAGTGGTGGTGGTGGTGATGGTGGTGGTGATGGTGGTGGTGGTGGCAGTGGTGGTGGTGGTGATGGTGGTGGTGGTGGTGATGGTGGTGGCAGTGGTGGTGGTGGTGATGGTGGTGGCAGTGGAGGTGACAGTGGCAGTGGTGGTGGTGGTGATGGTGGTGGCAGTGGAGGTGACAGTGGCAGTGGTGGTGGTGGTGATGGTGGTGGCAGTGGAGGTGACAGTGGCAGTGGTGGTGGTGGTGGCAGTGGAGGTGACAGTGGCAGTGGTGGTGGTGGTGATGGTGGTGGCAGTGGAGGTGACAGTGGCAGTGGTGGTGGTGGTGATGGTGGTGGCAGTGGAGGTGACAGTGGCAGTGGTGGTGGTGGTGATGGTGGTGGCAGTGGAGGTGACAGTGGCAGTGGTGGTGGTGGTGATGGTGGTGGCAGTGGAGGTGACAGTGGCAGTGGTGGTGGTGGTGATGGTGGTGACAGTGGCAGTGGTGGTGGTGGTGATGGTGGTGGCAGTGGAGGTGACAGTGGCAGTGGTGGTGGTGGTGATGGTGGTGGCAGTGGAGGTGACAGTGGCAGTGGTGGTGGTGGTGATGGTGGTGACAGTGGCAGTGGTGGTGGTGGTGGCAGTGGAGGTGACAGTGGCAGTGGTGGTGGTGGTGATGGTGGTGGCAGTGGAGGTGACAGTGGCAGTGGTGGTGGTGGTGATGGTGGTGGCAGTGGAGGTGACAGTGGCAGTGGTGGTGGTGGTGATGGTGGTGGCAGTGGAGGTGACAGTGGCAGTGGTGGTGGTGGTGGTGGTGGTGGCAGTGGAGGTGACAGTGGCAGTGGTGGTGGTGGTGATGGTGGTGGCAGTGGAGGTGACAGTGGCAGTGGTGGTGGTGGTGATGGTGGTGGCAGTGGAGGTGACAGTGGCAGTGGTGGTGGTGGTGGCAGTGGAGGTGACAGTGGCAGTGGTGGTGGTGATGGTGGTGGCAGTGGAGGTGACAGTGGCAGTGGTGGTGGTGGTGGCAGTGGTGGTGACAGTGGCAGTGGTGGTGGTGGTGGCAGTGGAGGTGACAGTGGCAGTGGTGGTGGTGGTGGCAGTGGAGGTGACAGTGGCAGTGGTGGTGGTGGTGGCAGTGGAGGTGACAGTGGCAGTGGTGGTGGTGGTGGCAGTGGAGGTGACAGTGGCAGTGGTGGTGGTGGTGGCAGTGGAGGTGACAGTGGCAGTGGTGGTGGTCGTGGCAGTGGAGGTGACAGTGGCAGTGGTGGTGGTGGTGGCAGTGGAGGTGACAGTGGCAGTGGTGGTGGTGGTGGCAGTGGAGGTGACAGTGGCAGTGGTGGTGGTGGTGGCAGTGGAGGTGACAGTGGCAGTGGTGGTGGTGGTGGCAGTGGAGGTGACAGTGGCAGTGGTGGTGGTGGCAGTGGAGGTGACAGTGGCAGTGGTGGTGGTGGCAGTGGAGGTGACAGTGGCAGTGGTGGTGGTGGTGGCAGTGGAGGTGACAGTGGCAGTGGTGGTGGTGGTGGCAGTGGAGGTGACAGTGGCAGTGGTGGTGGTGGTGGTGGTGGTGGCAGTGGAGGTGACAGTGGCAGTGGTGGTGGTGATGGTGGTGGCAGTGGAGGTGACAGTGGCAGTGGTGGTGGTGGTGATGGTGGTGGCAGTGGAGGTGACAGTGGCAGTGGTGGTGGTGGTGGTGGTGGTGGCAGTGGAGGTGACAGTGGCAGTGGTGGTGGTGGTGGTGGTGGTAGCAGTGGAGGTGACAGTGGCAGTGGTGGTGGTGGTGGTGGTGGTGGCAGTGGTGGTGGTAGCAGTGGAGGTGACAGTGGCAGTGGTGGTGGTGGTGATGGTGGTGGCAGTGGAGGTGACAGTGGCAGTGGTGGTGGTGGTGGTGGTGGTGGCAGTGGTGGTGGTGGTGGCAGTGGAGGTGGTGGTGGTAGCAGTGGTGGTGGTGGTAGCAGTGGAGGTGACAGTGGCAGTGGTGGTTGGTGGTGGTGGTGGTGGCAGTGGTGGTGGTGGTGGCAGTGGAGGTGGTGGTGGTGGCAGTGGTGGTGGTGGTAGCAGTGGAGGTGACAGTGGCAGTGGTGGTGGTGGTGATGGTGGTGGCAGTGGAGGTGACAGTGGCAGTGGTGGTGGTGGTGGTGGTGGTGGCAGTGGTGGTGGTGGTGGCAGTGGAGGTGGTGGTGGTAGCAGTGGAGGTGACAGTGGCAGTGGTGGCAGTGGTGGTGGTGGTGGCAGTGGAGGTGGTGGTGGTAGCAGTGGAGGTGACAGTGGCAGTGGTGGCAGTGGTGGTGGAGGTGACAGTGGCAGTGGTGGAGGTGGTGATGGTGGTGGCAGTGGAGGTGGTGGTGGTGGCAGTGGAGGTGACAGTGGCAGTGGTGGCAGTGGAGGTGGTGGTGGTAGCAGTGGAGGTGACAGTGGCAGTGGTGGCAGTGGTGGTGGAGGTGACAGTGGCAGTGGTGGAGGTGGTGATGGTGGTGGCAGTGGAGGTGGTGGTGGTGGCAGTGGAGGTGACAGTGGCAGTGGTGGCAGTGGTGGTGGTGGTGGTGGCAGTGGAGGTGACAGTGGCAGTGGTGGCAGTGGTGGTGATGGTGGTGGCAGTGGAGGTGACAGTGGCAGTGGTGGCAGTGGTGGTGGTGGTGGCAGTGGAGGTGGTGGTGGTGGCAGTGGAGGTGACAGTGGCAGTGGTGGAGGTGGTGATGGTGGTGGCAGTGGAGGTGGTGGTGGTGGCAGTGGTGGTGGAGGTGACAGTGGCAGTGGTGGAGGTTGTGATGGTGGTGGCAGTGGAGGTGGTGGTGGTGGCAGTGGAGGTGACAGTGGCAGTGGTGGAGGTGGTGATGGTGGTGGCAGTGGAGGTGGTGGTGGTGGCAGTGGAGGTGACAGTGGCAGTGGTGGCAGTGGTGGTGATGGTGGTGGCAGTGGTGGTGGAGGTGACAGTGGCAGTGGTGGAGGTGGTGATGGTGGTGGCAGTGGAGGTGGTGGTGGTGGCAGTGGAGGTGACAGTGGCAGTGGTGGCAGTGGAGGTGGTGGTGGTAGCAGTGGAGGTGACAGTGGCAGTGGTGGCAGTGGTGGTGGAGGTGACAGTGGCAGTGGTGGAGGTGGTGATGGTGGTGGCAGTGGAGGTGGTGGTGGTGGCAGTGGAGGTGACAGTGGCAGTGGTGGCAGTGGTGGTGGTGGTGGTGGCAGTGGAGGTGACAGTGGCAGTGGTGGCAGTGGTGGTGATGGTGGTGGCAGTGGAGGTGGTGGTGGTGGCAGTGGAGGTGACAGTGGCAGTGGTGGCAGTGGTGGTGGTGGTGGCAGTGGAGGTGGTGGTGGTGGCAGTGGTGGTGGTGGTAGCAGTGGAGGTGACAGTGGCAGTGGTGGTGGTGGTGATGGTGGTGGCAGTGGTGGTGGTGGTGGCAGTGGAGGTGACAGTGGCAGTGGTGGTGGTGGTGATGGTGGTGGCAGTGGTGGTGGTGGCAGTGGAGGTGACAGTGGCAGTGGTGGTGATGGTGGTGGTGGTGGCAGTGGTGGTGGTGGTGATGGTGGTGGTGGTGGCAGTGGTGGTGGTGGTGATGGTGGTGGTGGTGGTGATGGTGGTGGTGATGGTGGTGGTGGTGGCAGTGGTGGTGGTGGTGATGGTGGTGGTGGTGGTGATGGTGGTGGCAGTGGTGGTGGTGGTGATGGTGGTGGTGATGGTGGTGGTGGTGGCAGTGGTGGTGGTGGTGATGGTGGTGGTGATGGTGGTGGTGGTGGCAGTGGTGGTGGTGGTGATGGTGGTGGTGGTGGTGATGGTGGTGGCAGTGGTGGTGGTGGTGATGGTGGTGGCAGTGGAGGTGACAGTGGCAGTGGTGGTGGTGATGGTGGTGGCAGTGGAGGTGACAGTGGCAGTGGTGGTGGTGGTGATGGTGGTGGCAGTGGAGGTGACAGTGGCAGTGGTGGTGGTGGTGGCAGTGGAGGTGACAGTGGCAGTGGTGGTGGTGATGGTGGTGGCAGTGGAGGTGACAGTGGCAGTGGTGGTGGTGGTGATGGTGGTGGCAGTGGAGGTGACAGTGGCAGTGGTGGTGGTGGTGATGGTGGTGGCAGTGGAGGTGACAGTGGCAGTGGTGGTGGTGGTGGCAGTGGAGGTGACAGTGGCAGTGGTGGTGGTGGTGATGGTGGTGGCAGTGGAGGTGACAGTGGCAGTGGTGGTGGTGGTGATGGTGGTGGCAGTGGAGGTGACAGTGGCAGTGGTGGTGGTGGTGATGGTGGTGGCAGTGGAGGTGACAGTGGCAGTGGTGGTGGTGGTGGTGGTGGTGGCAGTGGAGGTGACAGTGGCAGTGGTGGTGGTGGTGATGGTGGTGGCAGTGGAGGTGACAGTGGCAGTGGTGGTGGTGGTGATGGTGGTGGCAGTGGAGGTGACAGTGGCAGTGGTGGTGGTGGTGGCAGTGGAGGTGACAGTGGCAGTGGTGGTGGTGATGGTGGTGGCAGTGGAGGTGACAGTGGCAGTGGTGGTGGTGGTGGCAGTGGTGGTGACAGTGGCAGTGGTGGTGGTGGTGGCAGTGGAGGTGACAGTGGCAGTGGTGGTGGTGGTGGCAGTGGAGGTGACAGTGGCAGTGGTGGTGGTGGTGGCAGTGGAGGTGACAGTGGCAGTGGTGGTGGTGGTGGCAGTGGAGGTGACAGTGGCAGTGGTGGTGGTGGTGGCAGTGGAGGTGACAGTGGCAGTGGTGGTGGTGGTGGCAGTGGAGGTGACAGTGGCAGTGGTGGTGGTGGCAGTGGAGGTGACAGTGGCAGTGGTGGTGGTGGTGGCAGTGGAGGTGACAGTGGCAGTGGTGGTGGTGGTGGCAGTGGAGGTGACAGTGGCAGTGGTGGTGGTGGTGGCAGTGGAGGTGACAGTGGCAGTGGTGGTGGTGGTGGCAGTGGAGGTGACAGTGGCAGTGGTGGTGGTGGTGGCAGTGGAGGTGACAGTGGCAGTGGTGGTGGTGGTGGCAGTGGAGGTGACAGTGGCAGTGGTGGTGGTGGTGGCAGTGGAGGTGACAGTGGCAGTGGTGGTGGTGGTGGCAGTGGAGGTGACAGTGGCAGTGGTGGTGGTGGTGGCAGTGGAGGTGACAGTGGCAGTGGTGGTGGTGGTGGCAGTGGAGGTGACAGTGGCAGTGGTGGTGGTGGTGGCAGTGGAGGTGACAGTGGCAGTGGTGGTGGTGGTGGTGGTGGTGGCAGTGGAGGTGACAGTGGCAGTGGTGGTGGTGGTGATGGTGGTGGCAGTGGAGGTGACAGTGGCAGTGGTGGTGGTGGTGATGGTGGTGGCAGTGGAGGTGACAGTGGCAGTGGTGGTGGTGGTGGTGGTGGTGGCAGTGGAGGTGACAGTGGCAGTGGTGGTGGTGGTGGTGGTGGTAGCAGTGGAGGTGACAGTGGCAGTGGTGGTGGTGGTGGTGGTGGTGGCAGTGGTGGTGGTAGCAGTGGAGGTGACAGTGGCAGTGGTGGTGGTGGTGATGGTGGTGGCAGTGGAGGTGACAGTGGCAGTGGTGGTGGTGGTGGTGGTGGCAGTGGTGGTGGTGGTGGCAGTGGAGGTGGTGGTGGTAGCAGTGGTGGTGGTGGTAGCAGTGGAGGTGACAGTGGCAGTGGTGGTGGTGGTGATGGTGGTGGCAGTGGTGGTGGTGGTGGCAGTGGAGGTGGTGGTGGTAGCAGTGGTGGTGGTGGTAGCAGTGGAGGTGACAGTGGCAGTGGTGGTTGGTGGTGGTGGTGGTGGCAGTGGTGGTGGTGGTGGCAGTGGAGGTGGTGGTGGTGGCAGTGGTGGTGGTGGTAGCAGTGGAGGTGACAGTGGCAGTGGTGGTGGTGGTGATGGTGGTGGCAGTGGAGGTGACAGTGGCAGTGGTGGTGGTGGTGGTGGTGGTGGCAGTGGTGGTGGTGGTGGCAGTGGAGGTGGTGGTGGTAGCAGTGGAGGTGACAGTGGCAGTGGTGGCAGTGGTGGTGGTGGTGGCAGTGGAGGTGGTGGTGGTAGCAGTGGAGGTGACAGTGGCAGTGGTGGCAGTGGTGGTGGAGGTGACAGTGGCAGTGGTGGAGGTGGTGATGGTGGTGGCAGTGGAGGTGGTGGTGGTGGCAGTGGAGGTGACAGTGGCAGTGGTGGCAGTGGAGGTGGTGGTGGTAGCAGTGGAGGTGACAGTGGCAGTGGTGGCAGTGGTGGTGGAGGTGACAGTGGCAGTGGTGGAGGTGGTGATGGTGGTGGCAGTGGAGGTGGTGGTGGTGGCAGTGGAGGTGACAGTGGCAGTGGTGGCAGTGGTGGTGGTGGTGGTGGCAGTGGAGGTGACAGTGGCAGTGGTGGCAGTGGTGGTGATGGTGGTGGCAGTGGAGGTGACAGTGGCAGTGGTGGCAGTGGTGGTGGTGGTGGCAGTGGAGGTGGTGGTGGTGGCAGTGGAGGTGACAGTGGCAGTGGTGGAGGTGGTGATGGTGGTGGCAGTGGAGGTGGTGGTGGTGGCAGTGGTGGTGGAGGTGACAGTGGCAGTGGTGGAGGTGGTGATGGTGGTGGCAGTGGAGGTGGTGGTGGTGGCAGTGGAGGTGACAGTGGCAGTGGTGGAGGTGGTGATGGTGGTGGCAGTGGAGGTGGTGGTGGTGGCAGTGGAGGTGACAGTGGCAGTGGTGGCAGTGGTGGTGATGGTGGTGGCAGTGGTGGTGGAGGTGACAGTGGCAGTGGTGGAGGTGGTGATGGTGGTGGCAGTGGAGGTGGTGGTGGTGGCAGTGGAGGTGACAGTGGCAGTGGTGGCAGTGGAGGTGGTGGTGGTAGCAGTGGAGGTGACAGTGGCAGTGGTGGCAGTGGTGGTGGAGGTGACAGTGGCAGTGGTGGAGGTGGTGATGGTGGTGGCAGTGGAGGTGGTGGTGGTGGCAGTGGAGGTGACAGTGGCAGTGGTGGCAGTGGTGGTGGTGGTGGTGGCAGTGGAGGTGACAGTGGCAGTGGTGGCAGTGGTGGTGATGGTGGTGGCAGTGGAGGTGGTGGTGGTGGCAGTGGAGGTGACAGTGGCAGTGGTGGCAGTGGTGGTGGTGGTGGTGGCAGTGGAGGTGGTGGTGGTGGCAGTGGTGGTGGTGGTAGCAGTGGAGGTGACATTGGCAGTGGTGGTGGTGGTGATGGTGGTGGCAGTGGTGGTGGTGGTGGCAGTGGAGGTGACAGTGGCAGTGGTGGTGGTGGTGATGGTGGTGGCAGTGGTGGTGGTGGTGGCAGTGGAGGTGACAGTGGCAGTGGTGGTGGTGGTGGTGGTGGTGGCAGTGGTGGTGGTGGCAGTGGAGGTGGTGGTGGTAGCAGTGGTGGTGGTGGTAGCAGTGGAGGTGACAGTGGCAGTGGTGGTGGTGGTGATGGTGGTGGCAGTGGTGGTGGTGGTGGCAGTGGAGGTGGTGGTGGTAGCAGTGGTGGTGGTGGTAGAAGTGGAGGTGACAGTGGCAGTGGTGGTGGTGGTGGCAGTGGAGGTGACAGTGGCAGTGGTGGTGGTGGTGGTGGTGGTGGCAGTGGTGGTGGTGGTGGCAGTGGAGGTGGTGGTGGTGGCAGTGGTGGTGGTGGTAGCAGTGGAGGTGACAGTGGCAGTGGTGGTGGTGGTGATGGTGGTGGCAGTGGAGGTGACAGTGGCAGTGGTGGTGGTGGTGGTGGTGGTGGCAGTAGTGGTGGTGGTGGCAGTGGAGGTGGTGGTGGTAGCAGTGGAGGTGACAGTGGCAGTGGTGGCAGTGGTGGTGGTGGTGGCAGTGGAGGTGGTGGTGGTAGCAGTGGAGGTGACAGTGGCAGTGGTGGCAGTGGTGGTGGAGGTGACAGTGGCAGTGGTGGAGGTGGTGATGGTGGTGGCAGTGGAGGTGGTGGTGGTGGCAGTGGAGGTGACAGTGGCAGTGGTGGCAGTGGTGGTGGTGGTGGCAGTGGAGGTGGTGGTGGTAGCAGTGGAGGTGACAGTGGCAGTGGTGGCAGTGGTGGTGGTGGTGGCAGTGGAGGTGGCGGTGGCAGTGGTGGTGGTGGTGGTGGTGGCAGTGGAGGTGACAGTGGCAGTGGTGGCAGTGGTGGTGGTGGCAGTGGTGGTGGTGGTGGCAGTGGTGGTGGTGGTGGTGGTGGTGGCAGTGGAGGTGACAGTGGCAGTGGTGGCAGTGGAGGTGACAGTGCAGTGGGGCAGTGGTGGTGGTGGTGGCAGTGGTGGTGGTGGTGGCAGTGGTGGTGGTGGTGGTGGTGGTAGCAGTGGAGGTGACAGTGGCAGTGGTGGCAGTGGAGGTGACAGTGGCAGTGGTGGCAGTGGAGGTGGTGGTGGTAGCAGTGGAGGTGACAGTGGCAGTGGTGGCAGTGGTGGTGGTGGTGGCAGTGGAGGTGGTGGTGGTGGCAGTGGTGGTGACAGTGGCAGTGGTGGCAGTGGAGGTGGTGGTGGCAGTGGAGGTGACAGTGGCAGTGGTGGTGGTGGTGGTGGCAGTGGAGGTGGTGGTGGTGGCAGTGGTGGTGACAGTGGCAGTGGTGCAGTGGAGGTGGTGGTGGCAGTGGAGGTGACAGTGGCAGTGGTGGCAGTGGAGGTGGTGGTGGTGGCAGTGGTGGTGACAGTGGCAGTGGTGGCAGTGGAGGTGGTGGTGGCAGTGGAGGTGACAGTGGCAGTGGTGGTGGTGGTGGTGGCAGTGGAGGTGACAGTGGCAGTGGTGGCAGTGGTGGTGGTGGTGGCAGTGGAGGTGGTGGTGGTAGTGGAGGTGGTGGTGGTAGCAGTGGAGGTGACAGTGGCAGTGGTGGCAGTGGTGGTGGTGGTGGCAGTGGAGGTGACAGTGGCAGTGGTGGCAGTGGTGGTGGTGGTGGTGGCAGTGGAGGTGGTGGTGGTAGCAGTGGAGGTGACAGTGGCAGTGGTGGTGGTGGTGATGGTGGTGGCAGTGGAGGTGACAGTGGCAGTGGTGGCAGTGGTGGTGGTGGTGGCAGTGGAGGTGGTGGTGGTAGCAGTGGAGGTGACAGTGGCAGTGGTGGTGGTGGTGGTGGTGGCAGTGGAGGTGACAGTGGCAGTGGTGGTGGTGGCAGTGGCAGTGGTGGTGGTGGTGGTGGTGGTGGCAGTGGAGGTGACAGTGGCAGTGGTGGTGGTGGTGGTGGTGGCAGTGGTGGTGGTGGTGGTGGTGGCAGTGGAGGTGACAGTGGCAGTGGTGGTGGTGGCAGTGGCAGTGG
>CM060971.1:26828839-26963839 GCA_030765045.1 Tenodera sinensis
AACTCAGTAAAAAAATCAACAAATTTTAAAAAGGTAGATATATTAAGAAAAAGTTAACAAAATGATACTCGTTATGGTATTTATACAAACACATTAACAAAAAATAAAATCTAAGAGTACTTGTTCATTTTAATGTGAAGGTTGCACTTGAGTTTGTTTAATCAATTTCTCCCACCATGGATCCGTTTTGCAACATTAAGTATTAAATCATTTTCCATATTTAAGCGATTTCTTAGTTTACTTTTTATTTGGGCAATTGATATTCATATCTTGCGTAGCTTCAAGGAACATGTCATGTAAGCACTGACCTGTAGTATTTATGGGAAGTGCCTTGCAAAATAACATTTCTTCCATTAATGTTTCATTGGATTCAAAACGCACAAAAGCTACAAACTGTGCACAACCCGCAATATCCGTTGATTCATCAAATTGCAAGGACACAAAAGAACTTCTCCTTACTTTTTCTATGACTTGATCACAAATGTCAATCGTCATATTGCTTATCCTGTGTTGGATGGTATTGTCTGAGAGAGGTATAGTTTTGAGCTTTTTGATCTCTTGCTTGCCAAACATAATCTCTACTATATCTGAAGCCGCTAGTAAAATCAAATTTTCGGCAATACTATGAGGTTTTCCTGCTTTAGCTACATGAAAAGCTATTCGATAGCTAGCGAGCAACGGTTTCTCATTTAGGTTGGACATTTGTCCTATAGCAGTTTTTTGATGTTCAAGAGCTCTTAATTTTTACTCAAAAGTTCCACGGGTTTATTTTTTCATTAGGATGTTTTGTATTTAAGTGGTGCACAAACTTTGATGGCTTCATGCTTTCTCTTGACAAAATTTCCAAGCAAATTACGCACTGCTGTTTATTCTCAATCACAGTAAACCCAAATTTAAATAATTGTTGTCATAACGACGTTGTTTCTTTATTCAATTCAATTCAATTTATTCATCCTTAGATCAAGTACATGATATTGGATATATCGGGTGTGTAAAACAATTAACATCATTTCTTAAGAGATACAAAATAGTACAATTTTATAGTGAGTATAGAAGTAGTACATTTTACACTACTCCCGCTAGATGTTGATGGTTCTGATGATCTTTTGAAGAATTTATCCATTTTCAAATATAACAAACAACTCAACCGTGCGTGTTTCATGCTCACAAATCACTTTACAATTACTCCAACTCCAAGGCACCTTACACACAGTCTGTGTAACACTGTTTCCAAATTGTTTCCACTTATCGCGGTCTTGCTTCTGATTCCACTTACTTTGCGGTCTTGCACTCAACTGCCATGGCCACTGTTGACTGCTCTATTTATAGGCCAGTGCATTCTAGCAAGGATCATCATGAAGCATAACGAAACGTCTCAAAACTTGTGGACCTTTTGCGGAACCTGTATTAGTTCCGAGTGCTATCAACAGATGGTGCTGGGAGTCTCGGCCCTAACAATATGTTTGTATTTGTTTGTTAGTTATCAATTGGCCACATATTCAATTTAAAATTATGTTTTATGTACTTAATTATATATTTATATCCGAATCCTAATAACGCAAAGTTCTAAAATTTTTGTACAGGTTGTATATTTTTAACATAAATGAAAGAAAGGGTCAGGGGGTCGTGAAATATTTTTTGATACTAGGGGGATCGTTTCATAAAAAAGGATGAAGAACACTGACTTAAAGCGTTCAACTTGTACATGTTACAGAGGCATTCCTCCCTGATTGGCTAGGTTCGCTAGTTGTTGTTGCAGACTAGTTATATGTGCTGACTTGTTTGGTATACACAGAAGTCCCTAAGAAGTGCTGATATCTCTTCATCCTGGCACCAGGCTTGCCAAGCAGCCTCTGTCCTCTGAGTCTGGTATCATGCAAATATCCCCACTCATAAGAGGACAACAACCACACAACGCCACCTAGCACTGAGAACAACAGTTACAACATGCCACCTGTCTGGCACTGCCATACACATACCTGAAAGAGAAGGAACTGGAGTAAAGGGAAATGATGGAAAGGAAATAATGGTATGAAATTAAGTACTCCAGCACTCCTTAAATGACAAGTTAAGTGTGTTATGTCACTGGGGATTGAACTCAGGACCTCCCAAATAAAAGTCAGGACCTCCTACAATGCCACCTTGCTCAATATTTTTCAGAATAAGGGATAACCCTGGGAAAAACCATATCTGGGTAACTTACCTAAACTGAGATTCAAACTCAGTACCTCTTGAATATGGAGCAGACATGCTCCACAGAGGTTGGCTCAATATGTCTGTTCTGTTTATTATATACCGTTAAAGGGAATGTGAGTCTACATAGAATCTAAGAGTAAAAAGCACAAAAATTAGTAAAAGCTTATGCATATTAAAAATTTAAACTACATAGATAGTATCCATTGTGCAGAGAGTCTGCTTTTGTGTGTTAAATGAATACTTACAGTAAATTTGGGTCCAAGACGCTCCACACACTGAGAGCATGAAACAGAACATACTTCATTATCTTTGTGATACAGAAGTAGATATTTTGGATTTTAGTATATGCAAACTATTAATTTCTAGCATCATCTTCAGTGGCGTGCAGTGGTCACAACAATTACCCCAGATGTATAGGTTACGGAACTGAAAAATCATCCTATACTTTAAAATAAATAATCCTTATTCTGAATACACTGTATTACCAACTGTGTGACAACATCGAGAGTAAAGTTTGCTGGACACGAGGAGGTACTAAACACATACAACAGTGTCTTAAGGACAATGTTCCTGAGTTTATAACACTCATCAGGAAGTACAGACCTGAATACACTGTATTACCAACTGTGTGACATCATCGAGAGTAAAGTTTGCTGGACACGAGGAGGAGCTAAAACGATATTTGAAGTGAACAATACAGATCTTGTACCTAAATGTGCTGCTATAGATGATTGTGTGCAGAGGAACTATCTGTTCTTTGTATTCACTATATTATAGTTAATAAATGTTTTGTCATTTTTCATTGTGTTACCCTCACTTATAGTTTGACACAGTTTGTGATATCACTGGTTAGTATATACATGAAGTAAGGTTTGGTAAACCATACACTTTCCGAGATGCAGTGACTTACCTTTGTGGCAGCCATCAGCTGTTGCCAGTGGCGTTCCCTTATGGCAGGATTTTGAAGCTCTGTGACAGCTCGGAACGATGTTAATAAATTCTTTATTGTGGCCTCAAGTTTAATATAACTATCCCAGGATCTCATTTCTTTATCTAAACCTAAAATGTATAAAAACATATCATCTGTTAAACTGAGATTACTTTCTCTCATGCATTTGTGTATAGCTTCTATAACTTATTCCTACATGGGTTGCTTTTTAATACTGGCAACTATTTTTTTATTTAGCTACACAGCATTCATATGTTTTAACTTTTACAGGCCTTCAATGTAATCACCAGCGCTGTGTATCACCTGTTGGGGAAGCCATTGGACGCTGTTGGCACTGCCTGATCTCTAGATGTTGTGAAGGGAGTGGTTTGTTTCCCGTGAGATGGCCATTGACTGTGCAGAAGCAGGTCCTATGAATTGGTAAAACACTTGCCAGCCCCAATAATTGAATAAATCAGTCACAGCCACTGTTGCATGCGCCCTTGTATTCTCCTCCAGTGGTTTATTCAAGAAGTGTCATTGTTCTCTTCTTAGAGATGCTGTAACTGGCCACGTTGTTGTCCACGCACTTTTGGTACCACTTTAGGAAACTATCCATCTTCTCCTGTAGTTCATGTTGAGAAATGTAACTTCCTGGCAGATATTTTGTTTTAATTCTCTTATGTTTTAAGTTACCCCACAGATGGAGATTGCAAGGAGTTAGGTTGGATGACCAAGGGAGCCACAAATCTGTACTAATAATTCTCTCCTGAAACACACTTTCATTTGTTCTCATTGAAGGATTGGCTGTATGAGCTTTGCAGAGTCTTATTGAAAAGGGACAAAATGATGCTCCCTGTCTGTTAATTCTGTAAAAACAGGGGAGGCAAAATTGTATTCACATATGTACAGGCATCAACTGTTGACTCAAAAATAATTAGCCCTATAACTGTTTCTCTGTGAATGGCGCATCATACATCAATTTTTTTACCATGAAGGTGTATTTTGTGAACAATATTAGGTTTCTCAGAGCTCCAATAACAGTTATATTGTGTACACACATATTCATGAAGGTGAAATATATTAAATATGGATCCATTCTGCCATTGTATACACTATTGATACCCAGCTCATGAAATGTGTGCCTAATTAATTACAGGATCACCTGGTTCAAGAGCATGTGCCACAGTTATTTTATATGATTTTAACTTACGTAATTCAGCAGCTCTTTGCAAAGAGCTATAATAAATGCCTGCCTGTTGTGAAAGATGCCTTTTACACCTGGAAATCACACTTGCACCTGGCAAGCTGGCTGATACACATACGAATCCTAAATAAATATACACTGTGCAGTAGAAAACACATGCTGAGCCATAATACACTTCGTGGCTAAGTGCAGGACAAAGTAATAAATCACTCATGATAACTGAACCACTTCACATCAGCATCAATTCAATACTGCAGAGCAAAACCATGTCAGCAGCGTGACCTTGTTTACAGTAGCAGTGCATTATCATGTTTCCACATGTCCAGTGTAAAACACTGCACCACCATACACCCGGCTCGGAGGTATTCTGCTTTCCCAATATAATTCATTGATCAGTCTAACAAATTCAGTGTAACATTAAAGAGCTACAATTTAATATACTGTTATTAGGTAATTATCATAATAGCGTGACAGTGAACTTAGAAACGGTGTACTCAAGTTACTCTATACTCTTGCTTCATTTGCATAGGTACTATACAAGCGCTCCAAAGTGTTTAAACATCACTGTAATATATAACGTTTCTCAATATACTAATTAAACTTATAATATACATGTGTGTTTATTGAGGTATTATGGGATCGGTGTGTTTTCGATGCCACCAATCGGTCTGTGAAATCAGATTTTGCATAACTCGATGTTTGCTGTATGTACAGCATGGTGAATCGTGAGCGTTTTTTCATAACTTGATAGAGCGTATGCACAGCAATTTCACAAAATTTGATACAACACAGTCTAAATGAAAAAATTTGTCACCTGTCAAGATCCATCACTGACCTGATAATAATTTGCACTATTATGCTTGTCCGATCTTGCTTTACTGGAATTAAATGCTATACAAAAACCATATAATTATTTCAAAGCCTTCCTTCAGGTAAATGATATAGAGAATTATTCATCTGGTATTATTGCCGCACTGTTCTGATTCGAAGGGAAGAGAATGACAATACTACTTGGCATGTGGTGTCACATACTCTTTCAGAACCTTTTATCAACATCACTCTCAAAGTGGCATTACAATCAAACATGTTCCACACTCAGGATAGCACAGCATTACTGCAACATAGGTCATTGTTTAAAACCATTGTTTATCACAGTAAAGAATGTTACGTTTTCTGAATCACTTCTATGACTGTGTCACTAGCGTTATGTACATACATAGATTGAACCAGTCTCTTGCAAGCACAAGCTAAATCATGGACAAGCACAAGCTAAGTGCAGGGTTTGATTTTCCAGTGACTGAATCTGATGGTGGCAGGAAAAATAGAAGAAAACGTCTTGTTCAAGCTACAAAGCCTAATAATAAAGAACCGTCCATAAAATGTAATCATGGAATTCTAGATCATCCATCAAAGTCAATAAAGAGGGAAAGTAAGGAATGCAGAGTATGAGATCTGACATATGAAGACATTCATGATTTTCATAATACAGTAAAACATCTAAATAAAGTTGTTGTTAGCTAATGCTGGATTTCTGACAATGAAATCATTAATCCTCTTGCTCTCCAATATTTTTCAATAAATATTGAAGAGACTTAGCAATAAATGTAACCGCTTTTTAGAGAGCACCACATTTTTATGTTTTGGCGGTTACATCGCTCTCTCACAACCCCCAGAATGTCTGGAGGACCACACCTGTCGTTGGTTTACGGGTCTCGCTGACCTGACCGGGAGAATTATGAAAATAAATTCACCGACCATATCCTCTGATTACCAATCAATGTATTACATGCCATGACAGGTCAGCATGTTAGGGGTTAAGGTTTTATAGAGAAATGGAGAGGTTGGAAAAATAAAGACTCCCTAGCCCTCAGGAACCCTAATAGCATCGGAGTCGGAAGAGAACAAGAGATGACCAAGGTAAGGTCAGATAGAAAAGTTACAGTGAGGAGCAAAACACCAGTAAGTGGAAATAGTGTTCTGCTCAGCTTGGGTACCTTGTGGTCGCCATTCACATATCCCCTAGATGGAGACCCCTGAGTAATGACGAATCAAATGTATGAGACGTCTTAAATTGTATTTCAGTAGCTCACAAAGTCCAGTACATTTTCACCGAACTGTGTGGGATTTCATGTAACGAAATCCAGGTCGGTTGTTCTGAGCTAGTATGCGATGCATACACCTAGTCATTCCAGCCATGCAGGCCTGGTTGTGAATTACACGCCGAAATAATCCGATAGGGTAGAATAGGATAGTATATTATTCCTTATCATAGCATAGCATGGGCAATAGCATGGCTAAGTACCCATGTTTGGAGACTGATATGATTAGGAAAGGCCATCCCAAAGGGCCAGTGTCCCATTGGTGGAGGGAAGGAAGATTTGGAACGTATAGTTTTTGAATGCCAAATAGCAAAGTACTTTTTGGAGCAGAAAGGTATATAGGAGAACAGCACTAAGGGTGATTCTTGGAAAGGACGGCGGGAGCTTAGGTCATCTTTCAAGTAAAGTTAACAAAAGGAACTGGAATGCTCAGAGGGAACTAGAATATACAACATAGTTTTATTACTTAATAATGTCTTACAGAGCACAGAGAAGAAGAAAATGTGTGCAGTAATTGTGTGTGTAAATTATGACTGGGTTAACGTTAGAAACAGCTGCTAACAACCAGTGGCTGAGATAATTCTCTACAAAATATTAGTAGACATAGTAGATTAAGACTGTATGCAGTTATGTTGGGTGCGTATGAGGATCTAGGAGCCTGAGCTGAAAAACCGTCGTGCTCAAGAATGTATTAGTTCAACACAAATATATATCATATCACATATAAGAAACTTCTGGCTCACCAACGTCTTTCGTTTATTATTCAAATTCCATCATCCTTACTCATCAACTCCTTAACTACCTGAAACATTAGATATGTTTTGTTGTATTCTTACGTACACATGTTTGAGCCAGAAGAATTGTTCTTCATTTTTCTACGTAAGATAGCTTTGTACACGAAATTATCATTACACACTTTTCAATTATCCACTGATATTATTTTCTATTACATAGTTATCATTATGTAATTGTAACTAATGCTTTCTACAAAATACTTTTGAGCGCTACTATATGTAGGCTTTAAACGTGGCATTTTCTCGAATATTGATATTGCTAATGATCCAATGTAGATCTTGCTAAAACACACAATTTATGTGCAGATAAAGTTTTTGTAGAGTGAACCATTTCGGAGATATTCCTTGTTATTTGTGTCAGTTTTGGAAAAGAACTTTCGTCAAATGCAATATCTTTGTTCATTTTTTATATGTTAGCCATGCAAATTGAACGGAATCTCAGAACTTAAAAATATTTGACTATCGCTCAAAGCCTACTGTGTTCTCATATCCCCTTGTACCTACAACGAATTAAGCAATAAGATAATGTATGTAAATGTTTATCTCAAGTAACACGAAGAAGATATAGGAATAAGTGTTTGTAAGAATGGTTAGTACAAGAGTAGAGAAAGTCATGTGAGTGCAACACGTCAAAGGTTTGAGAGGTAGAACCGGAACCCAAAAATTCAATGCCTCAACTGGGACTCGAACCACAGACCCCCCGCCCACCGGGCGGCCGCCCCACCACTGAGCCATTGTGACGAACTGATCTATCTAAATAAAGTGGACCAAGACAAACTCCTGCTTAAATACATGACAATTGATTCTCCAAAATGAAGGAAAGTGAAGGAGGAAAATTCTAAAAGAAATCAATCTGTGAGTATTAAATATAGCACCAGAAAGAAAAATGGAGATATCTTACCAATCTGTGCTGCAAGTTTTCAGGAAATAGCAGGCATGTCTAAGGATAGACTGTCCCTCCTTGCAAGAAAATGTTATTCTACTGGGAATTCAGCTAAAGAACATTGAGGACGGGACAAGGAGCTTATCATTGCTGTGAAAAATGATATTAAGAGCTACAGGTGCAGAGAAAGCCACTACAGTAGACGAAAATCTTCAAGGAATTACCTGTCACCAGAATTAAATATTAAAAACATGTGGAAAATGTTTTGTGAAAAAAGAGAAAAGGAAAAACTATCCACATGCTCTTTATCCAAATACAAGTTTATTTTTGTAAGTGTTTTTATCTCTCTTTCAAGATATCACACACTGGTACATGCTCAACGTGCAAGATGGGACTAATTTCCATAAAGCAAGAGACAGATTTGGAGAAGAAGAATGAATATAGGACAAACTACAGACTACATAAACTTCATGCAAACAAGTTTTATTTATCATGAAAGAAGAAAATCCTGATGTAATCGAAATCTATTTCAATATGCAGCAAAATCAGGCACCACCTAAATTATCAGTAGGTGAAGTGGTTCTGTAATCTTTGCATTATGATTCACTCTAAACCACAAATGAAAGATAATATACATTTCTACACCTGGTTGGAAACTGAGTCATCTAAGGGATGTAATCAAATGGCATCTGCTTTGTTGAATTTTCTGTTAGACCTAGAAAAAAAAAATGAAGTGTCGTTTCATTATTCATCTTTTCTCAGATTCATGTCTAGGTCAAATTAAGAACAGTGTACCACCTGCGGTGCCGTAGTAGTAAAAGCGGGCGTTAAACACTACAACAACAACAAAAGAACAGTGTAGTAATGACCACGCTCATTGCCTTTCGGGAAAGAAGTACAAAATTTACATCTATATGTCATTTGTTTCCCATAGGAGGTTGTACAGAAGAAAGAAAGATATGTTGTTACCGAATTCTGCAACCCCACAGAGTTACCAAAATTCTCAACAGGGACTGGCAAATCAAAACACTGAAGGAAACTACTCACAAGATTTAACATAGGAATACAACGTGTCATATCATACAAATGCATGTAAGTTTCTGTAACTGTTCAGAACACTTCAACTGTGTCAACATGTACGTTTCTATTTTCAAATTTGGAATTAAAACATGCCACAAAGAAATGTCTACAGAATATGAACATGGTGTCCAGTGAGAAGAAGAAAGATGTAAAAAAATCATGCAATTTTTTGAAATTCCAGAAGAAGCAAAAGTATTTTATGAAGACGTTCTCAGCAACTGTTAAGATATCAAAATAAGTGTACACATTATTACTTACTAATTTAATCACTTTGCATCCTTAAATTTCTCTATTCATTTAATAATTTGTAACTTTTTATAAATGTCTATTATTTCATTAATGTAACAATACTGATTTAGCCATTTATTAAATTTGTATACTGTACATAAAAATAAATTATGAAGAAATGAAAATAAAATCAAAACAGTAATAAAAACAGCAAAACTAGTAGTAAATTAAGGTTCAGTGAAATTCACTTGTTTCACAGTCCATGTCCTATATCAAGTTTTAAAAAAACAAGCACTTTTTAACTGGCCAACACTATGAAAAATATGGTTATCCTCTGGGAGTTTCACTATTGTCTGAAATTGTCCCATGATAAGTTTAGTACTACCAAAAATAAAGTTTGTGTAATGAAAGGTTATGCACTAGAATAAAAAAAAATGTAATTTCTGTAAAGACATCTTTTTGTCCTCTATCAAGTTTTGAAAAAATGCTCCTCAAATCTATGGAGAACCAGACAGTGCAGACTGAAAAGAAGACTTATATCTTGTGTAAGCCCTGGGGGGGGGGATCCTTTGGCCCAGGACATGCCCCCAGAAAGGGGGCCTCAGCAGACCAACCCTTCCAAAGTGTGCAATCTGCCACAACACGGTCACCTGATCCTTCAACCTTATGATGGTAAGAGGAAGGACTCCAGCATTCACACACTGACCTGACCTGAGGAAACCCTAGTTTCAGTGGCTCACCTGACAGAAATCAAACTCAGGATTTGCCAAATGAAAGTCTTGTATTTTAATATCTTATTCCAAAACTTCTCGCTTGAGAAGTTTGATTGTATCTGAGTTTTTGTTTTTAGGTTATGATATTCACACACAGATACACCTTTTTCTAAAAATGCTCTTTTTTTGGATTTGCAGACCTTTAGACATGTATTTGCTGTGAAATCTGGATATGAAAATTTTGGGTAGAATATATTACATTCTCTACCTGGGTTGAGAAAGCAATAAGAGTTCTAAGGTGAACTAGTACTAATACATATGTACCTCTTATTTCTTTCCCAAATTTCTTGCACTCCAAGTCCATGTTCTCTACATCAATCTTTCTCCATGGAGTCTTCTTCCACTCTTGAATACACGACTGTACAATATATACATAGTCCCACAGCGCCTGCAAACAACACCTTGTGATTACTCAAGATGGCTGTGTGGCTGCAAAGATGGATGAGTTACTAAAAATGTTCGTAAAATTCTTTTAAGAGTTCCATGGAATTCCAAAGGGGAAATACCTATGCTGCAGAACTAACCTCTTGAGCGATGGCCATTTAAAACGTCTGCGAGCCGAGAACTGCTACCCTATATCTAGAGCGGGGCATTTAAAGTGCTTTGTATATACACAGCTGTATATTGTGTAAACATTAAGTTATTTTAATGAAATAAAAACTGGTATAAAACTCATTATATGCAATATACATGTACGTCATCAGCAAAGTTGAGCTGCATTTACAAAACGTGAAATGGCACTATTTTGTTTCACTGTAGTGAAAAGTTAACTTTGCTCTGTCGAACGCATCTAATATAAGTTCTCTGAAAGAAACAGTAGTCGACACATTGTATGTGTGGCTTGTGCATCAGCAAAATAAAGCATAATGTGACATAAAGCACTAGCGCATGCGTGGTCTCTGAGTCATCAGAATACATCATGTTTGCAACTTTTGCTTGCGCATGTTTCGTAACTTAGTAGACTCTGTTTCTTTCTTTGTTGAAATACATACATATACTTCCCTGCTTGTAGCTGAAGGGAGAAGTGGTATAAAAAGGTATTTTTGCACCAACTGGATATAACCATATACAATTGTTTGGTAATTTGGAGAACTCTAAACCCACACAAGACAATGACCTACCTGTAGTTCCGACTATCAATAGCTCGCAGCCTAATTGAACAATACCACGTTGGGGGTAGAAAATCAAGAACCCCTGCACCCCTCAGACTTCGAGGAAAACATTGTCCTAAAAGGATACCACCAACAGCAAAGAAGTCCCGCCCATCTCGAAAGTGTTTCGTGTGCCGCAAGAAGGGAATTCACAAATGTGGAAATGTGCCCTTGTGTGTTTATCCCTGTTTTGAGGTATATCACTGCAGAAAGAACATATAAATGTAAGGCAGTAAAGTATATAGACCTTACTTAAATGTTTCATAAAGGGAAAATTAAAGTAAGTTGAGTTAGATAAGGGACAATTAAGGGTTAAATGCACAGGATGTGTATACATGCCCATATCGCTCATCCGTCATTTTAAATGGACGTGATTTCACATCCATATCGCTGAAGAGGTTAAGCTAAAGTCGTGAACAAGGTTGTTTATGGAAAGAGTGCTAAAATATTGGTTTAGAATTAAACACTTATCATAGAGGCACATTCTGGAAGATTGCTTAGATATACAGTACAACCTTGTTTATGCGACCCTCGTTCATCCAGATCTCTGGATTATCCAGATCACATTTGTAGATATATCTTTTTTAATTTAATGTTCACATTAGATAGTAAATTTAACTATGATGGCAAGAACATAACTATAAGTATGCCAAATATTCACTTTTTAGTTTGATTAAATGTACAGCTCTTGCATAAATTTACAAATTTACACAATAAATTATGGTAATACATATATACTGTATTGTAAAATGTTATCTACCCGTTGAGTTTAAGAAAGACTTAGTAGTGTGCTGACGTGGTATGTCTCACCAGCTACAAACAGTGCAGCAAGGAAGTGTTGACCTTGATCACTACACCTCCCTCAATCTCCTCGGTTTTCACACAGCACATGTCATTAAGTTTATTATGTGTGTTTCAAATAGATTGTTTTTGTGTCTTATCAAAGTGTAATTCAGTGCACAAGTTTAAAATGACATCTAAGTGAAACAAGGTCGCGATTTCAATGGATAAAAGTTTGGATGCCATTAATTGAATTGATAGAGGAGAAACATTGAAGAAAATAGCTGCTGAATTGGGAGTTACTGATAAACATTATGGTGTGCTTAGGGCATCAGCCCAATGCCACTCCAACTGAACTATTAATGATAAACTGTTTATGTGACACTGTACTTCATTCAAACACCACAAGTGTTTAAAACAAAACACTGTGGATCAATTCTTTGTTATGAAATGGTGTGATTTTATGTGATTAAGATTTTTATATTTCTTAATGTCTTGTAAAGAATACATACTATGTACTGTACATAATTTTGCTATAAGACATAGTTTTTCACCATCATAAATGGCAAGTCTGCTTAAGGATTTAAGAATTTTGGTTTGCTTATTACCCATATAAGCTGGTTTATCTGAATTTTCAACCTTCTGGATTGCCTTTGGTCCCAGCTAGTCCAGATAAACAAGGTTTTGACCCAAAGAAGTGGCTGGGCGACAAAGATCAACTTATGATATGAGTGACATGTGGCTAGGAAGAGGGGCTTCTGGGAATTAGTTGGAAGATATGAACAGGCTAGTTCTATTGGCAGTGGTGAAGAAAACAAGTTCATTAACATTTTACAAGAAGTTTGGAAGTAATGACAAGAAGATGTACCTACTTCGAGGGGTGTAACAAGCAGGAGCAAGTGGCCATGGCAAGTTGGCCATAGTAGCTCAGTGGCTAAAGCAGCCATGCATGAAGTGGAAGAGCCATGGTTCAAATCCCAGCTATGGGATTGAATTTTTGAGACACGATACTACCTCTCTCTTCTTTACTATTTACTTTACTTACATCAGAAAATTCCTGTATATGAATGTCAAGGAATGTAAACACTGGTATCATAATTTACCTTGAGCATTTTAAGCTCCTTTCTGCACATCTTAATTTGCTTAAACTCGGGAAAGTTGACGTCAAAAAGAGAAGCCTGTTCCTGTATACTGTTCATCTCTTCTTCTAGGATGCTAATGGCCTTGTGCGTATCATCCATTAGCTCATACACACAACAACAATCAAACCTACAAACAATAACATATTTCACTTATTAGTACATGCAAATGTTGATAACCATTGTAAAATTAGAATGACATTGGTTTGATGAATTATAACAATTAGAAATACACCTGAACAGCAGTAGTTTGCGAAACTTCTCTCGGTACTGAGCTTGAATAATCTCAAAGTACGTGATCTTCTTGCGTATGAGAGTGCCCTCCGCAGCCATCAGGGGTGCCACATTTTGTTTTACAGTAATGCCAATCTTCTTTGTGTTTATCCATTTTTCTGGTAGCTCCTGCAAAACATTATAAATATTGTGTAAGGTTCTCAGGTCTTTGCAGCCACGTCAAAAAGACAATAAATGATATTTCAGTATTTCCTATTGGTTTGTTTAAGGAAGTTGGAACTTCTGGGGTTTGATAGTTATCAGGACAGCCCAAATTTTATGTAATTACACTTCTCTTACTATGTGTATAGTTATAAGAAAAAGCGTAATGTTGATAAATTACACAAAGTACAAGTTATTAATTTCACATTAGTAATTTTTGTTAACTCACAGTGAGTGTAAAAGGTGTTTGTACACAGAAAATTACATTAAAGTACCTAGAGGAATGGTAATGGGATGTTGGGATAAATATGTAAATACCTTAATCAGGTTCAGTAATGCATATGTTGTATTTGTCCATACTTCATGTCGCAAAACATAAATACATTAATTAATAATATCCCCTTAATATAAACAGGTGCTATTATTTCTCACAAGAAGTGATCATACACCTACAATTTAGTAACATTTTATAAATAAATAGCATCATTCAATATTTTGAAGGTTACTATTACTGCTATTCCTCTCTTCAATATCATCAGTGAAAAATATTGGAGAGCAAGAGGATTAATGACTTCATTGTCAGAAATCCAGCATTAGCTAACAACAACATATTTTGAAGGTTTCCCTTTTACTTTTAGAACTGCCTCCAATCTCCACTAGTTCAGTTATTGTCTTTGAAGTACCCAAGTTCCTGCTTCAAGCCTTCTTCACTGGTAAAGGTATGACTTCTAATTTTCTGCTCCAAAATAGACCACAGATGTGATAGAGGGTTGATATCTGGTGACTGAGATGGTGTATGAAGTTGCTTTGGAGTGTTGTAAAGCGGCGACAACCAAGTATTTCAAAGTGTTAATTTCCATGCAACATGAGTAGTCTAGCTTCAGTTCCCCTGAAGATGGTGGCAGAGTTAGTTGCTGAAAGCTTGGGCAGTTACCCACATTTGACCTGGCTGTTAGCCCAAGCAACTATCATCAACACTGAGAAACCTTCAAACTATTAATTACATATCTTCACTTATTTTAAAGTACAATACATATTTCACACCATACTACATAATTTTACATATTTTAATATTATCATGGTGTTATTATACACTTTTGTCAATCCCATACATTTTTGTTACAAAGAAAGAAAGGAAAAACAATTGTATGTTTCATTATTGTGCTTCTCAAACATTGTTGTCTGTCCCATGCATTTCCACTGGACTCAGAGCTAAATTACAGGAGTTTGATGCTGACAACAATGACTCATTTTAGACATTTTCCTTTTTAGACTTGTTCTCAAATGCTTCAGAATTTGTAAAAGTCAGTTGTATTTAAGTTAGCCAGCGGTTGCATCTTCATTTTCATCAAAGCTGAAAACATGCATTTCTATTGATAATGTTTTAACCATTGATGGTAAAATATTCCTGTGCCAAACTTATGATTAATGTATACGGTGCATGAGGAAATCTCAAATTAGAGGATATGAGTGAAGAGGAGAGCAGATCAGAGGAGAGCATGGGGAGGGAGGAGAGGAGGGAGTGTGGAGGGGAGGAGAGTGGAGAGAGTAGAGGAGGGAAGAGGAGAGCATATGAGTGGAGAGTACAGGAGAGCTGAGGAGGGGAGGAGAGCAAGGGAGGGAGGCGGGGAGAGAGGACAGAATGCTGTGTGGTGACCTGTGAAATGATGCAAATTAAAGGTTGTGAAGTAGTAAAGCAGTATGAGTAACAACAATAGTTGGTGTATAATAAAACATAACTATTAAATTTGTAGTTTAGTAATCACTACTTACTTTCATTTTCCAAAATATTCATTTGTAAGACCCTCCCAATTTTGTAAAAGGAAAGGCTTGTTACCTTCAAGTAAATGCTTGAATGAGACACTTATATTTGAGTACCTCGTAACAGAAGTGAAGTGATAGAGAATTAACATGGAGATTTGACTAGACTGCCTGTCAACTTCTATTTTATAACAAACAAATAACATTTTGGATTTTACATATGAATGCTTCATTATACAATATTTATTTACATATTTGACCACTATTGATCCCATATTTATGTACATACTTCTTAATGTGATATTACATAAAATCCAGGCTCCAGTGATTATGTTGTCTGGACTGTCAATCCTGTATTGCCATAGTGATCTTTGTATAAACTGTTTCACTTACACTTATTTCTGTCTGGACACCTTTCAAACATCAGCGTCTGGACAAAAATAAGTGGAAGTGAAACTGTGAGTGTCTATAGGTCAACTTATATAGGTTCTTCTAAACATTTGAAAAGTCTCACTGCCTATATCACTTTGTATATATTAAGTGGAATACTTTTTTAGATGTTTATTCAATATGCTCAGACTTAGTCTTACTTTTGTTATCATCGTTAACACACTAGTCTGTGAAAGTTAACATGGTCAGGCTTAAATAATTTATTCTTCATATAATGGTTGGACTGTACAATTTTATTTTATGAAGAAAGCATAAACAGTATGACAATTATGCAATGAAATGCAGTACTTATCTCAATTAACATGGAGAAGATGTAAAATAAGCTCTAGTGACAACAATTTATAAAATTTCAAGTGTGTATGAAGTAGTGAATTGCAAAAGCTTACTTGCAGCTGGAGGTATGTTTCTTCAGAGAACTCAACGTCGTAAGATTTAAGTAACTCTATTATCTTCCTCAAAGGCTCAAACATTCCATCAGTAGAAGCTTGTCGCTCACGCACATGGTACAAGTATCCCATCACTTGCAGCAAGCCCTCATAGTCCCCTTCTGCCAGGGGAGTTAGCAGTCCACGATCTGCCTCCATGATGAAGTCTTCCAACTCACACAGGCTGCATCATATGTACATCAAATGATATACTTTTTTAAAGAGCGTTAACTAGTCAAACTGACCGGTATGGTCCTTCTAGTGTTAATATGTGAAATTAGTATTTTGTGGTAGTATAAAATAGGTACTATTATTATTTGTGTCAAAATGTTGTACTTGGATTACAATAAATAACATACTACACTATATAATGGACAAACATGTTGATATACCTACCTGTTTATCACATGATCCACGAGATGCTGCTTGAACATGTTCCCCCATTTGCAAACAGTGTTCAGCAGAGCTTGTTTAAATGGCTTTACATTTACTTTGAACCATTTGTCAAAAACTTTCTCATTTTCCAGTTTTTCAACTTCCAAATACAGGTTTTCATAATGATCAATCTGGAAGTCAAATAATCTTGTATGATTTCATAAAAAGAAAGGGAAAATATGCATAGTAGCAGTAAAAAGGTTAACTGTGGATCAGTTCTTCACAATACATTGAATACTTGAAAACAGCAAGTATAGAATTTGGAATTGCTACACACCATCCTTGGATTGACTTGAGGTCAGCCTATGACAGTACTGACTGAAACAATCTCTGTGCAGCAATGGAAGACCTAGAGATCCCTGAGAAACTGAGTGGCTTAGTGAAAGCTAGCATGGAATACACAATGTCAGGTTAAGGTACAGTCAAGCAAGCCCTGTGACTAGCAAGAGTTAGGTAGGGAGATACATACTGTTCAACCTGGCTTTGGAGAAGATTATCAGGCATACCAGCATCAAAACAAGGGGACCCATCTTCTACAAACCAGTTCAGATTCTGGCATATGTGGATGATACTGACATAATTGCCAGAACGCCAAGAGCAACGAGAGAAGCTTTTGTTAGTTTTGAAAAGACAGCAAGAAAGATGAACTTGCAGATCAATGACAGTAAAACCACAATAAAACCTCTTTATCTGGCCCTCGTTTATCTGGAACTCTGGATTATCTGAATCAGATTTGTATTTATTTTTTAATTTCATGTTCACATTAGATAATAAATTTAACTATGATAGCAAGAATGTGACTATAAGTATGCAGAATGGGGAGTAAGGATCTAGTCACAGAGGCTAGTGAAGGAAGCCCCATGGCTGAGGGGAAGAAAGGAGTTACGTGACATGGCAGATAAACACAACAGTTTTAGCAAGAGATGATGGACTGCCAGAGAGATTCGGACAAGAGTGAATGAAATACAATAGGGGAAACAAACAAATGAATATGTTAAAACTGAAAATTCAAAGCTTAAAAAGAACGGAAGACAAAAGCAGAAAATACAATGTAGTACTTTCAGGAGTTGAAGAAAAATGTGGAGTGGGTTTACATCAGGATTTAAGAGATCTACTAATGAACAGATTGCAAATAAATCTGAGAGGCTATGAGATTTGTGATGCATTCAGAATCGGCAAAATACCAGGAAAAGAGACATGCTTATGAATTGTCCAACAGGCAAAGGTTGTAAAAAGCACTAAAACAGGTCAAAAAATTGGGAGAATCAATTATTTACATCAACAAGGACTTAACATATGCACAAATGGTGCAAATGAAGGAGTTAATCAATGAAAGAAAGAGGGTGCACATTAAAAACTTCAAGCTGCACACAGTTGACCAAGCAGAAGAGAACAAAACAGACCAAGCAACAGGCAGAGACAGGACCAGCAGTCATTGCACCAAGGAAGACAGGGAAATGTTCATGCATCAGCAGGAAATATCAGAGAACAGACATCTCAGCATCTTGCAACTTGTTCCAGTGATCAAGTATGAGCAAAATACAAGGTGGGGAAATAGTAGGATACAAAGCATGAAAGAAGCAGGGAAAAGAGCCAAGGTGGGGAATGACAACAGTGGATAGTCGGGAGGAAGTGGAAAAAGTGTGAATTCAAGAATAGCTACAGAGAAAATGTCAAATGAAATATATAAGGGATCGATAAGGGTGAGGGGGAAAGGGAGAACTAACCAGGAGGGAAAGAAAGAAAGGGATATTTCACTGGCAGAAACAAGGTTAAAAAAATGGTTGGGTAATGCACAAATGAGGTAGTAGAGGGTGTTTTTACATGGTGAAAGTGAGGTTATAGTGAAGTGGTGAAACTGGAATAATGAATTAGTGAAGTGCACAATGTGAACTGATTAATAAAAGTTATTAGAGTGAAGTTGATAAGAAAAGTTGAGAAAGAGAGAAATGAATAGAGTTGAGAGGTGAAATAAAACAGAAATAAAAATTAAAGGGTGGGAGCAGGATAAGATTAGTGAAAAGGTAAACATGTGTAATGTCTACATAAAAGGCAATTATACTGAAGGACTACCCTAACACCAAAGGGACCAGGGTGTGTAAGATTTGGTACTCAATAAATCATTCAATAATTCAAGTGTGCCAAACATTTGCTTTTTAGTTTTATTCAATGTACAGTTCCTGCATAAATTGTACAATAAATTATGATTTATCAAAATTATTTTGTTCTTTAATGATGCTGTCAATTACCAGGGTTACATCAGCATGACCGGTGTGCCAGAATTTTGTCCCGCAGGAGTTCTTTTGCATGCCAATAAATCTAGTGACATGGAGCACACTTAAAAACCATCGATCTGGGCCAGATTTGAACCCATGACCTTGGGATCAGTAGGCCAGTGTCTAGCCAACTGAGCCATCCAGACTGACACAGTAAATTATAGAAATATTTACTGTACTTACAAGTGCTTCCAAGAACATGTGGTAACAATTTCAGCTTCATGCTCTGAGTAGTTGTTGAGATAAAGGAACAGATTTATGGGCATTTTTAACATTTTCAAGATAGGCCAGGTGAGCCCCCTTATGTTGCTATGTCATGAAGAGTGGAATGTGAAATTACAGTGAAAAGTTGAACTAGATTACATAAGCGAGGACAAATCAAAGTACTTGCCTGTTCTCTAAATTGATCAATGGTTGGTGGTCCTTCCTGAGGTGCATTATCATCATCCTCCATATTTGTATTGGCCACAGAATCTGATTCACTCTCACTGGTGTTTGTTTGGTTTCCACATTTCAGAAACTGTTTGAGAAACTCGTATCTGTCATCCAGCCACAAATAGGAGTACTTGTCAAACTTTCTGCTGTACTCGACAGCCTGGAAAATGACCAATATTCTGGTCATATCTGCAATATACCACATACATTATACAATCACAGCAACTATGTCAGTTGGACTTACAGTTTTGGATGTTGTGGATACCCGGCTCAATGTTTCTGATATCATGGCACTTAAATTGTCATCGTCCTCCATGTCTCTCTGAAACAACAGATTCAGTGTAGTGTTTAAAATGTAACTTAACCTCAGAAACAATACACAGTCTTTAAAACACAATTCCGCAGCAATGAAATGAGACAAAAGTAAAATTACTGTTGTGTTCCAATACCTAAACCCACATATTGTAACAAATGATATCACCAGTTACCATGGGCGTCGCGAAGGGGGGGCAAGGGGGGGCCGCGGCCCCTCCCTGGAAGTTGGTCAACTTAATGTGCAATCGATCACTGACTATTAAGCTACTATTTTAAAAGATCAATTTCTATTTAATACAAATTAGCATGGTTATATGCAACGAATATTATAAATTTTGACAATAAAATAGTGATTTGATATTATCTGATTGCAAATTTCAAACATGTGGCCCCCCCCCCCTGGAAAAATGTCTGCCAATGCTCATGGAGTGGAACAAAGTCGACTGGGCATTTAGCAGATGCTCTCTCACCCCTTAGAGGAACCTAATCGAAAGTACGGGTACAGGTACGCTAAACCCCTACCTACCGTAGTAGGCACCTGGCCGGAGGGGGGGGGGGGGGCAAACTTAAGTTTGTGTTACATTTATAGCAATAATAGTTGTAATACCAGTAGTTGAAGCAACTTTGTTGTGTTACAACATATACATGTATCACATAGTATATAGGTACATAAAACATAGATGGTGGGGGTAGCACTGACTGCGCCGATGGCAGCTGTTGTAGTGATAGTGGTAGTAATAGTGCTGCAGTTTTTACCCGAAAATATGTAATATTAAGATTACTTGAAGTTGAAGCCTTGAATACATCGCTGTCATTACTATCTGTAACTTTTCGCTTTCTTGTCACAAATTCATCCATGCTGATGAACAATAAGTTGCCAGAAACTGAAATGATAACTGCAAATTGCATTTGTTGTTGCTGGCACAGAATTGCTGGAATTATGACCCCGAATGCCAACCCAACTAATGAGTCTGAGAAGTTTTTATTTAACTTATTTGCGATATGATAATTTTGTTTACTCACAGCTTGCACGCATACCTGCACAGTCTGAATCGAAAGTGTTCCGTGTCTTCTTGTATTTTCAAAGAGTAGTAATAGTGCCTAAATACTTAACAGTAAAAAGGAAAAAATACTTCCCTGCCAGGAAATAAAATCTTATTTGACGAGCCAGAGAAATTATCTAATGAGAGGGGAAAATCCCCCCATCTCCCCATTAATTTGAAGTTTCGAACCCTGGATAATGCTGTTATTTAAAACGGGCATTATGAAGAAACGTAAGTGGAATCTTCAGTAATTATATTGACATTTTGAACTGAGGTGTATGTAATTAATAGGAGAAACTTTTCATTTAACAAGTCGAGGCCATTTTTTGATGAGAGGGAGCATGGGCGTCGCGAAGGGGGTGCAAGGAAAATAACAAATGTAATGTGCAATCAATTACTGTCAGACTATTGCTTTAATTTTGAGGTAAAGTACACTTCTTATTTAGCATAAATTAACATGCTTATCCGTAACAAATACTATAACTCAATTTTTACAGTTTTTGGCTACAGAATAATGAATTAATTGCAAACTTCCAACATGCGGCCCCTCCCTGAAAAAAGGTCTGCCGACGCTCATGCCAGTTACTGATAATCACACTTTAATTGTATTTAAATCAGTTAGCATTGCACTAACATTACCTACACTTGAGTCAGTATTGCACAAACTCAGAGCAACAGAACTTAACCATCGAGTTGAATCAGAACTGAACTGTCGCTAGGAGATCACAACTCATACTTAACTACACTCAACACAGTTCACTGTCACTGTCCATCCAACCCTTGATACATTTTTTATTTATGTAAATGGCAATGGAAATCAAATGGAAGTGAAAGATACTTTACACTTCTTGAACTTAAAAATAATTAGATGCCAAAATAAAACCAGTTTTGGTATCTACAGAAAACCTACCCACTCAGAAAACTACATAAAAAATAATAGCTTCAACACAAACCTGCAGTCCTAAACAGTTTATCTCACAGATTGGTTTTCACTCCATTATCAGAAGGAGAATACAAACACATAGTCAGCGCAGCAATTAATAATGGATTCAACAAACAAATCATTGACAAGAAAATAGAGCACAATTAAAAAAAGAAGCACTTGAAAGAGATCACCAAACCCTCTCAACAAAAAAGCAATATGATTTTCAAAAACTTCAGTTGCCATCCAAGTAAGCACTACAAATTCCACATCTTCAAAAAATACATTATCTTGACTCCACAAAATAATTTCAGCATAGAGAAATTACTGTGCAACAGGTCAAAGGACCAGATAGCACAGAACAAAAAGCAGGAATCTATCAAATCAGTTGCCCAGATTGTGACCAGATTTACATAGGGAAAACCAAGAGGAATTTAGAAACCAGGCTAAAAGAACATGTGAGATGCATCAATTACAAACACATGGATAAATCTGCAGTTTCACACCATTTTGGGATACCAACCACAACGTTACGCCCAACATAAAACTTTTAAAAGCTACAAAACACACTGCAGAGTTGGATACCTGGGAGAAAATTCTTATCATAAAAAACAAACTCCACGTAATGAACCTTGATTTGCCTCCACAAAGCCCTTTATGGAGGTTCATCAGTCCACCACTAGATGTCAGCCCACCCAACCACACATCAAACAACATAAACAAGAACCAGTTGGTTAATTCTGATGATGGGAACAAGATAAGCTCTTGAAACCGTTCAAGACTAATTACATGTGAGTTAACACTAGAAGGACCAACATTGCCTTGCTACCTAAAAGGACCAACATTGGTCTTTTTGACTGGTACCTTTTTCAATCGGTTTTCAGCGTTTAATTTGTAATATAATTTAAATCAGGCTATTTTATGCATGAAATAGTACCTTTATTTACATTTTAAAGGAGTTTATATAACATCTACTCATTAAACAGCATGAATCCATTACAGTTTGAAGTACACTGCTTACAAAACATGGGACCATATACATAAATGATATGCATACTCAGTTATATCACTTTAGCATTCTGAAGTAGTTTGTAACACTGGTAACAATACAATAGCGTTACAAATGGACTCCAGATTGGTGTGGCCACTGCAAAGCCATCTGTCTTCAGTCTTTCATCGTGTGTATGTCTATCATCAAATCTCAGGACCCTCGTGACCTCAATAAATTTGTTCCTTCCCATACACGAGAGAAAGATGGTGGTACCCACACCTTTGCCACAGAAATTTCAAGGGGAAGTTCTTATCTCCATATTGTCCATGGGCATACAATATGGCTATAGCTGCTTCAAGTTGGTCTAGCTCAAGAGTCCAAGAGTTGTCCTGAAGTTCTTGACGGGCCCTTATCTCGGTGCACTCGTCATGCACTGACATAGTTTCCACTCACTGTCAGTTACTTTGCGTAATCTGCAAGACCCACATCAGCCAGGTGTATTTTCCGGCTCAATTCTTGTGCACATTGTACCATCAACAGCAAACTCATTACTTCCCATAGCCGGAAAGTTTATTTCTTGTGGAGCTTGACGTCCTCGATTGCATGGGACAGGGTCACGTGGTTCTGCAACAATGCAGTCATTTGCCTGTTCCTGTACAGCTCCTTCAATCATTGTATTATCACCAACATCCAATTCACGATTCATTTTTATCCAATTGATGAGGAATATATTCAACATCGTCATCATTATCGGAAAATTCATCTCTAAATATGCTCTCTCCTTCTGGCTCATAGTCTGGTAAACTATGGAAATAATTCAACATTTCATCTTCTCAAAGATACTTAAGATGGTAATTATGTGACATGGCAATGATACAGTATGGACTCAAAAATAATTTACCATTCATTATACTGACACAACTTCTAAAATATGTCTGCCCTGGTGCTAAATTGTTTTCAAACTAACTTCCACAATGATTGAAAACCTTGGATTATTTTCAGGCCACATTGTTAGTTATGACACATTACTCTAGCGCTAAACATTATTAAACTGGGTTACAACAATGAACGAAAGCCTTGGATAACTTTCGAATACATTGTTACCACTATTTAGTTACGACATGTGTGAAATAATTGCAACGGTCAAAATGACCAGCTACTGTCCTTTAAGATAAAAAGCATGCATAACTTTTTAAAACATGCTATGAAAACTTGAACATTTTAGGGAATCGCCCTTGTTCTCTTTCGTAATAGCAATACTACATGCTACATTACCTTAGAGGTTATTTGCCATATTAAACAAGAATGCAGTTGGTAATTGTTATTTTAAGCTAACTGACCTACTGTTGGTTTCAAATACACAAGCCGTGTGTGGAAAATGTTTAAGAGGTAGAATCACGACTGAAAAATTCAATTCAATGTCATAGCCGGGATTTGAACCACGGATCTTCCACTCTATGTGCTGGTGCTCTTAACCACTGAGCTACCATGGTAACTTGCTGGTATAGTTTTTGTCAAAGTTTGCATGTGTTAGACAATCAATTATTGCTCAGCATGATACTCATATATGGAAACTAAGGAACTTGTTGCCATGTGCAAACCAAAACATAGAAATATTTGTTCCTATAATCATAGTAAGCACTGATGTAGTGTCTATGTCCCAAGCTTATCGCAAGCTTGCTGCCGACCAAGTGGGCACTTAGAGATAAATAGACATGGTAGCAGTATCGTCCAGCATTACTCCAGATATGCTATCAACAGATAACCAGAATCTTATGGAACTTTCCCTCAAACATTTTGGAACTCTGTGGAAATTTTCAAGAGCTATATAAGTGAATAGTGAGTTAGGAAGTGAGCATGTTAGTGAGTACATTTCTGGTGCAACAAAAGTACCGTTCTCCAAGAAAGTTATGACAAGTGCTGCAACATGAGGTGAGTGCTGCTTCTTCAGGAGAGATCAGAGAAGTCCTGTGTTTGACTTGACGCTAAATAAACAGTCTAGAAGAATAGGCTGTGACCTACATACTTCAATATATTGCTACATCATTAGAAAAGTGTGACACAGTAACAGTGACAATATTTTGTGTTAATATGAATAACCACAGATGTCTTAGCTAGGACATTTCAATATTTTCTGCATTAACTATTTACATTATGATAACAATAATATTTTATATAAAAGTATGTAAAGTTATGAATGTCAAAATATTAATTGGCAAAATAAACCTGTATGTCATTAAAGGGTACTAGTCCATATATTTATCAAGATATAGAAAACCATAAGGAAAAATAAATTTATGAAAAGGTAGAAAATGTTGGAGCATAATATAAAATACAATATTATTCTAACGAACAAGAATTGAAATTAAATATGAAACAAAATTTAATTGGCTGAACTCAGTAGCATGTCATGACAATAGCCAATCAGATCTTACGAGAGTACATTGAAGGTAATAATACCACTTTGGCGTGGTACAGTGTTTAGGGTAGACTATGGTAATAAACTGATGGTGTAAAGTGAAAGGGACAGAGTAGAAGTAGAACTCAGTAAATCTTAAGTATAACAAGATGATTTAATCACTACAGTGATATATTCAAATATACTTTATGGATACAAACATTCATATAAACTTAAATTTGAAAGCTCAGTTTAGTGTTAAGCAAAACCACAAATGACATGCTGGCAACTACATTAAAATAACATATATAGAATACTGTAATATTTCTAATAAGCGTGAATGTTATCAGTTTTGAATATATTGAGACTAATGCAATTTACCAAATCTAGTGTGTGTTATCTAAAAAGTTCCCAGCATTATCCCACCACCTGCAGAGCTAAGTGCTGACAACTGAGCTATCCAAAACTATATTACAATTTACATAAAACACATAATCTTTCACACACAAAACTATAACACACTTAAACTCTCAATACAACTTAAGAAAGAGCTTCAAAATAGGACTTTTGGTGTGAAATCATAATGGGCATGACAGCAGCTTAGGTTATAATCAACGAGGACTTAAAATCATTCCTCTACAAGTGAAGTGATACAAACTGACAAAGTCATGCTCAGAAATTCCATATTGCTTGTCTACTCCTTAATGCTAAATAAATAATCAATGTTGTAATATTAGTAAGATTTTACCATGTAATCTGGCTGGGTGAGGTGTTGGGCAATGCGAGGAACCAGTGAGCTCATCTTTGTAATATCTTTCATGAGACTAGACACCAAACAATGGAAACTATTGTCTTTAGCCTCGTCCAGAGCAGGTATGAACACTATATCTGGTTCCTGAAGCTCCAGAGCCACTTCAAACAATGGAGAGGACCAATATGTGGGATACATTTCATCCATGAACAGCGATAAACTGAAATTTAAACATAAGCAAGTCAGCAAAGTGTTATTTTACACAAAAATAAACAATAGATACAACACTTTAAAACATTACAGATTACCTACTTAAAAATTCAACCAATAATAACTCATATCTGAGAAATAGCTGATGCCATTGAGACAGAATATTAGAAGACCCCAAAACAAAATCGTTCATGTGAATGTTTGTTAAAAGTGTAATTTGTTTTTTGATGTTGGTATGAATTGGTCAAATGACGAAAACGTGTTAAAAATGTTCATTGTTATGAACAACTAAGTTTGCCCAAAGACGTCATAAATCTTTCCATGTTTGATTTTAATATATATGTATAAATATTAGAATTATATGTGTTCCATAATAAAAGTAGGGGAGGATGATTAGGGATCGCTTCCCTAACAAGAAAGAACTATTTGATGGACGCATACGCGGATGTATACGAAAAAGGCGGTGTCGCGTCAGGTGATGCCATAAACTGTTCACTCGCGTGTGTGTAAGCGAAGTGAAAGGACATATTTAGGTAGTGTGAACATAGAATTTTCACCAGACTTTCATCAAGCATTGGTTCCATTAAATGAGAAGGTGGAAGCGTTTTAAATCATTTAGAATGGTGCTGAGAGGAATTATTTAATGTAAAGTATCGATGAAGTGTTAATAAAATAATACATTGTGGTGAAGAAACATTGTGTGATTTTTCATTCCATCCATTACCAAGCCCTGAGATCACAAAGATCTCAATAGCACGAAGACACAATGATAATAATAATTACAAAAACCGCACCACCATGAACATCGACAGACTTCTGAAGCTGTCGTAGTTCCTTGCCACTTGACTAGTCAGCTCAAGTTGTGTTTCAGGGTGTAAAGGTGCAGAGGAATTAATTTTACAACACTTAAGTGAAAATACAATGTCTGGCTTTACTGCAGAACAATGTATTTTCTGCAATTTCTGCCAATAAATTCCATGCTTTTTAGTCACCTCCTTTACAGTTTAGCTAAACAAACAGTTGCAATAACACAATGTTGGAGTAATAAAACTCTCTCTGTATAATTAATGTCCTTTGTAGACATTGTTTTCCATAAGTCAAAGTTCCAAAATGGTTGTCTACTAAGGAAAACCTCTTTGACTATCACTCTTCATAACTAAGCATCACCATTTATGAATAATATATTGCTAGTTCAAAATCATTGCTTCTTATAAAACATCTATTACTGATTGCAGTGTTTCTGATGAAATTAACTTAATTAAACTTACAAAATCATTCCTTTTTCTACTCCGGAAAATTCTATAACTTGTTATTCTTTGTAACTGAGCATTGCCAATAAAAGTGACAAGTGAGTTTGCTTATACAATATGTGTAATTTCAGAGAGAGAAAGAATTGTATTACCTTACACAAATGTAACGCTTCTACAACATTAAATTGTAAACCAAAACATACATATAATACCATAACAATTAACATAAAAGATGCATGATTATTAAACACATTTACTGGAGAAGTGCGAAATAAGGTGGTTTTGGGGACATGCTTTACCCTCATGCTATAGTGATTCCACGGTATATCGAAATGTGAGTTTAGAAGTCAAAGCTCGATCCTGTGGAAGTGGAGAGAAACATTCGTGCAATAATAAATTACAGGAAATTATAAAGTATGTAATGTAAAATTAAGTAAAGCACTTTTAAATGCAATCACGCATGAGTTATGTTAACGGTATATTCCAGTCCTGCAACTGACCTTCATTTATACAGTACCTACGTACAATTATACTGTACCCATTTTACCCTAATCTAATTTTGCATTGTCTTAAAGAAATCAGTAAGTTTTGTTTGGTGACATAATTCACAATGTTTTCTCTCCACGTATTGTTTGAGTGTAGCACGATGGAGTAGATGAATGCTTTTTGATTCATTATGCCTCTCCATTCTTGTTTATGTTACTTATCACTTCACTAAACTCTAGAATATTTTCTTCCACCTCCACATCAGCTTCACAACTATCATCTTCACTATCATTTGTTTCTCATTGTTAGTTTTGTTGTGGGTGCAATAAACTTGCTTTGTTAATCTGTTTTTTACATGAGCAATTATTTTTATTTTATCTGCAATATGTTTTATATTTCTGCGACATTTTTGTTGTTGAGACTTTATACTTAAAATGCATAATTTAGACGGAAATCATACGTTAACTTTCCCAGGTTGATCCCTTACACACGGGAAGTGAAATCCCAGGGGAATGGGTAAGATTTCTCCCCTACCAATGATTTTATACCCAGAATTTCCCCTCTGCTAAAATATCTTGTGGGGGGGGGGGGGGGGAGGTGATTTATATAATGAGACAAACAGCAAAACATACACTACTAAAATGTTTTCTCCCCACCTACTTTTAACAATTTTGCACCTTGCTTATACAAGATGACCTATTGTTCCCATATCTTGTAACTTTTGAGAAATCCCTAGGAATGCAGTGGCCACAGTAGTCAAGGTCAGTTTTAGGACTGGCAAAAATTATACTCATAACCGCTTTTAAAACAGAATTTCAAATACAACTTTCATGGGGAGGGGGGGAGGGAGGAGGTGCATGTTGGAACGCACTCTGTGTGACTCCAACGCAATCATGGACAACATATATCTTAGGTCCTGCCCTGCTGTTTCCTCTGAAGATGACATCATTTCAAAATATTGGAAGCTCGATTGTGCATTACATACCTACCCATCTACCCATCATAATTTCATAGTTCTTTTAGGTTATGTGATTCATGAATTAACTTGTTTCATCATAATATGAAATGGCATGATGTACAACTTGTATAAATTCTCCATTTTGAGCAACAATAGTTTGTTGTCTTCTAGATATCTACATCACCTATGTACATGCATTGCCAGAAGTTACAGTGCATTCTTAGACTGACTGGACTGCTCTGTGGCGACAACAGACTGGGCAAAGACTAGCACGGTCTCTGCCAAGTTACATGCGAATGACCGCAAGTCATGGGTATACATAGAACACTAACTACGTATACTAAATTACATTAGACTTACCTGCATCACAACAGATGCTGAAATTGATGACCTTCAGTGTGAATACATTCACCATATCTCTGGAAACAATTCTGGTTTACTCACAAACGTTTTCATGTTGACTGATTGCCTGTATTTCTATCATGATTTTGTGCTTCAGTTCTTTTAACATGTGCCGATTTAATGTGTACACTTTATTCTTTAACATTCCACATAAACAAAAATTGCTGAGATGTGTAGCACAAGAGGTTAACATCTCCAAGATGTCAGCTTTCATGACAACGAAACTTCTGAGACTTAAAAGTTCATGTTTTACAACCACAAGATCCTGTAATTATTGCAATTGGTCTTAGCAGTCTGTTCAGTCTGTCACGTGGAGATAGGTCAGGGGAACAAGGTGGTCACAATCCTTGACTAATTATTCTGTCACACTTCCAATTCATGCATAGAATTACCAGCAGTGTGTGCTGAAGCTGAATCCTGCCGAAACCAGCCACACAATATTTCATTTCTTGTTAGTTATGGAAATAAATATTTAAAATAGAATTTACATAAATGTGTTAATCAACTTTTGTGTCGTAAATATGAGACGCTAATTCTATGCATGGTGAGGAACTTCATTAATAATATGGTGATTTTTCGTAGCCCAGTATCAGTTGTTCTGAGTAGAATCTGACCTTGAAGATAAAACTATGCTTTATCAGTGAAGAATGCTAAAGGCAGACCCACTTCGTCATTATGAATGGACTGCTAAAACCAATTGCAATAATTAACCTTACTTACAGGATCTTGTGTTTGTAAAGCATGAACTACAGTTACCTTGCACAGCTTAAGTTTGAGAAGTTTCGTTGCCATGAAAGCTGACGTCTTGGGAATGTTAACCTCTTGTGCTAAACGTCTCAGCAATTGTTATTTATGGGAAATGTTAAAGAATAATGTGCAAGCATCAAATCTGCACACATTACAAGAATTGAAGGACAAAATAATGAGAGAAATACAGGCAATAAATCAAAATGAATTTTTGTGAGTAAAACAGAATTGTTTTTGGAGATATAGGGAATGTGTTCATGTCGAAGATCATCAATTTCAACATCTGTTGTGATGCAGGTAAGTCTAATGCAAGTTAGCACAGTAGTTAGTGTTCCTCACCCATGACTTGCCGGTCATTTATGTGCAACACGGCAGAGAGCGTGCCAGTCCTTGCCCAGTCCCTTGCTGGCACAGGGCAGTCCAGTTGGTCCAAGAATGCATTCCCATCTTATGCGCATTGCCAACTATACAATTTCAACATTGTGCAACTTATGTACCATTGGCTACTTTCACTTACGCCCTATGTTACACCATCCCTAAGCCTGTATGCAGTAACATTACCTCAGATTGCAGCTGCATTACCACTTACCTACAGGTTATAGCATTGTGAATCCCACGTGCTACTATCCTATCTATGTATTCAACATAAGCTTTCCATTTCACTTGTTTATTTGCAATAGATTCTTTTACCTGAAAAATAAACAGCATTATCAGTTTGTAAGTAGAACTTGTAAGAGTAATTCTTATTCCTGCTTACTTTGTGTGCAAAGATAGAATGTTAGTTCAATACCAAGTCAAATGTCTTAATTATGAACTTTCAGTTTTCTATACTTTTCACGAACTACTCAGCTTTTCACCAACCAGAGAGAGAATTTGATGAGTACTGTATTTCATCACAAAGACATCCATAAAGCACTAACAGCATCATTAAAATCCACTAGTTTATGGTGCGGCTGTTCAGTAGACGGAGCAGTCCCTAATTTTTTAGCAATCTCTGTGTGTTTAATGCTGCCATTTTCCATCACTACATTCAAAATGTGCAATTTTTCAGCAATTGTAATGCACTTCCTTTTCCTTTCACCCATGTTCACTAACAAGGTTTATCACAACTGAAGCACAGAGAACAAATGACTGAAGCAAGTATGGTTTTTTTCATTGCTTGAAAATAGCTTCAAGGTTGGTCTCACTTTTGCACTGAGGGATGTTTTCCAAGAAATGTACAGTGAGAGTAAGAAGTTTCACTTTAAATATTTCTTGAAATTTTAAAGAACAAAACTGCCTCAAAACTATAAATTCTGCATTTTGCTCTCGGGACGTAAGCTATGATTGTATAAGCATAAAAATTGTATAAATGAAAGTCGTATACATAAAATGATTTGTCATAATATACTATAGGCTTTTGCCAGGCTGTCAATAAAACCTGTGTAAGTGTCGAAAATGTATAAGTGTAAAACATATAAAAGAAGTTTTACTGTAGTTTAATATAGATATAGTTTATGATAGTGAAGCACAAACCTTTTCATTGCATTCAGAATCTTGTAATAGAGTTTCAGCAATAATTTCATCCTCACATGAGACAGAATCAACTTTTAAATTAACAGTAGAAGTTTCACTTCCATTGTCTAGATCTTTTGTTTTTATCTCCACATATATTTCATTCATTTGTTCTTCTTCATTATGCTCATGTTCCACACTCTCATCATCTACACTGTAATCCACTTTCTCGAGCTGTTTATGAGGACCACTTTGAGCTTTCGGTTTTACAGGTTTAATGTCCAAAAACAGGTTGTAGTTCTCCTCCATAATACTGTGAATGGTTTTACCAGCTGCTTCCATTTCAGCATACCTGAAACAAACCCTCTGTGTAACAGTCATACAACTTAAGTAAATGTGTAGGCTTCTGTGGTCTGTGTTGTGGTTATTCTTAGAAACCCACGTCTCCTCATGTCTTGTTACCAACGTTCCCTCATCTTACCATGGACCCCAGACAACACCCACAACCATTGGCCAACAGTCGCCCAATTAGAGGCAGGGGTGTGGCCACCCTTTCACAATGGTATATAAGCAATGGCAAATAGACAGCCAGTGCACCTATGAGCTGCTAGGGCAGGTCAACTGTTGGGGAACAGAAATTGCCACCTCCCTTCAACCCCAACCTCACTTTCACCTGCCACCCTGCAAAGCTCCACATCCTGTCATGAAAGTGGTTAAACCCACACATATAACACACCTTGGGCTGCTCTCAGCTTGCCAACAGGACGGACGGAGCCAGCACACTTGAGCCCTGAGGAAGCCTATGGTAACATTAACCAGAACAGCAACAGAATGGGTTCACTACAGCCCAGTAACAAGAATGGGCAAGCTTATAATTACTGATCTAACATGCTGCACCCAGTAATGAGAACAAGAAAGTTAAAACTTGGCCAAGCTTTATTTCCTGTTCCTAGGGCCTGAGAAAGCCTGTCGATTGACAAAACTCCTATTTGATTACATGTATTTCAACTTTCTTGTTCTGCTTATCGTTACCAATATCAATGGTTGTGAACCATTCTGTTTTGCATTCTAGCCAAAAATATTATATTGGAAATACAGCTTCTGAGACACCTCAATCCAAAAACAGCATATTTTAGAAAAAGGTCCCTGTGCCTGTGAACAGCATAACTCAAAAACAAAAAGCCAAACATAAACTTATTTTAATATATTATTGTGAGCAGTTTATTGACACTTCAATACTTATTTTATATAACTGAGCACAATAATGTGTGAGGCTCGCATTTGGGAGGCCATGGGTTTGATTCCCATGGCCAACCTTCCTGACCCATGGGAGTTTTTGGGGTCTCCTGAGGTCACTAAGTGAATGCTTTGGAGGATAATTACATCCTCCAAATTTCTGTCCCTTCATTTTGTTTATTAGTCATTTCATTCATCCTTCATCCCATTGATACTTTCAGAGTCACAAGTGTCAGTGAAGGTGTTAGGTACAGTTTGGCAGGGATAATATGTTCACAGGAACTCCTTCTGTCCCTTGTCTGTGAGATATGGGTGGAAAAGGGGACAGCATCTTGGGCCCTGCACCAAGGTTCTCCTGAGTTGGCCTCAGAAGACCTAAAGACCTTACGGTGTTGTCAAACTTGGTAAACCTTAGGGACCGCTGTCAATATCTGTATTGTTATTCTGGATGTGGCCACCCGGTGTTTCCTCTCACCTTATACTTCCTCCCGAGGGTGCCCCCTAGAGACATAGGTACAATAAGTCTGGCTGCTGTGTCGAGCCTCCTCAGTATTCCTCCTTCCTCCTGAGGGTGTCCCCTGGGGACATAGGTACAATAAGTCTGGCTGCTTTTTATTGCAACAAAAAGGCAACTAACTGTGGGTTCTTTTAAATTTAATTTACACAAAAAACGTTGAATCTATTGAAATATGCCAAAAGTTGCCATTGATTAATTTTCTATGAATATAGTCAGAAATCAAGAACCTTCAATCAATAGTAATTCAGCCAGGTGATGATAAATTTTTTTTGATAAAAGTATTTTTTTCTAGAAAACTATAAACTTTTCAACATTTTGGTATTAGACTTTATTGTTATTTACAACATGAGAAATTTGCTGTTAAAGTCTGGCAGATAATTTCACTTCCATCCTGTATATACAAGCTAAGGTGTAACACTTTCAGGACCTTCCGTTCAATAGTTTGGTTCATTTTATGTTTGTTGTTCTGGTTTCTGTAACCAGTTACTATGGACCAATCCTTACTCATGACTCCACATTTCAGAATATTCACCCTTACAGTTTTCCTGCCCCTTGAGTTAGTTAATAAGGGTAAATGTGTTACCTGCGACCAACTCGATCTGCACGGTCGTCTAATGCCAGCAGACTGTCCTTTTTCCCTTCCTTACGTTCAAACAGGGGACTGTTACTCCAAGTATTGATTAATGTAGTAATCACTTCAACATTCTTCTGTGCTTTCAACAACCTCACTTGCAGGTTGTTCACTAGTTGGTATATCTTCTTTACATACACCCACACATCTACAACAATCAACAGTCATTCATAGTTAATTAACTTACATTTTGTAACATGCTACTATTTCAAGTAATTTTCTGTTATTCATTCAACCCTTTACTCATACTGGGTTGCAAGAAAGCACTTGCAGGTTTCATTAGTACCAAAGTGCTCATTTGTCTCTGAAATGAGTTGCAACACTGATCTACAATGCTATTCAAGTGAGTATCACTGAAGATTGAATCCTGGATCTATAAATAGTTAGAGAGCGGCTGCCATTATTGCTTTCATCGCATGGTTTGCTTCTAATTTTTTTCATATTATAATATATTCAGATACAAGTAAATAAAAACTATTATTGTTTGCATTATTGTTGATTGATGTGTGTATAGAATTATAGTTCTATGCCAGGAAGTTTGTGTTACTATTCTGTTCTTCATTACAGGATCATCTGACAAGGAGGCTATATTGAATCTGAGTGCATTTTGGTTAACATTTCCTATGTGCTGAAAATCCTCTTTACTCACAAAATACTTTATCAGTTTGAGAGGTAGAACTGGAACTTAAAAATTCAATGCCACAACTGGGATTTGAACCACAGACCTTCCGCTTACCGGGCGGACGTTCTAACCACTGAGCTATTGTGACAAACTGCCAGAATGGCATCAAATTCTCAAACCAGTTCCTATTTCTCCTGGTAAACCACAAAGGCAGTCTCACATCAGAGACAAATTACCCCAATGGTGACTTACTGTTGTAAGTACTTTATATCCCAGGATTAAATAACCTTCAGATGGTAATTGTTATTTATTTATGCCAACAGTAAGTTTGTTGGCATAAATAAATACTTTATCAGTATTTTTAACACTGATGCATGTTTACAATTTAGAAAATCTGCTGTACCCAATGCAAGAAAATGAAGAACTTCCTCTATCCACTATCTCCTTGTTTGTGCAACTCGTTAATCATGCTGTTTACGTCACTCCACTGCTAGAGCTGCTAGCATAGTTTAGTGAATCCTGGGAAGGTACAAAGTTATTCTGAGTTAATAAACAGTGGTTTAAGAACATAATGTTGCCTCATTAAAGTTGTTGGAGTCACTCAAGATCCCTTTTAAGCAAAAATTTTACTTGTATTCCTTTTGTTCTACATTTTGGCTTAGAGAAAACATGAAACGACTTTATCAATAAAATTAGAAGTACAATCCTGAATGCATGGTAGTTGTTTGTTGTAACGACATCATGTAGATGATTATGAATGCAGGGTATGTGGACTCTGTCGCCTTGCAGAGACATCATACGTGTGATTGGGATAACTATGTACCCGGCTACACTGACTCTGTTGTATATCATCTTCTCTTCTTGAAGACGAGAGTGGTTAACCAACCACATAATGTCATTCTTGCAACTGCCTAAGTTTAGAGACTTCATTAGTTTACCAGTCACTAACTAAAGAAGGGAATAGATACTTATATGGCAGTTTTCTTGCAACCCAGCATCAATCTTTTACTTTTCCTAACAAAATGGTTATTTCCATGGGCATTGGCAGACAATATTAATTCATTATTTTATTTTCAAAAGTTATAGTATCTATATTGGATAACCATAATTTTTGCTAAATAAAAATTGTTCTTTATGTCAAAATTAAAATAATAGTTTAATATTCACTAATTGATTGCACATTGAGTGTATTATCTTCAAAGGGGGCCCGCAGCCCCTCTCTCCCCTCCCCTTTGTGCCTATGGCTATTTCCCTTAATAAACTATATCTGATTAGATTGTGGGGAAGAGTTAACTACTTTCAGATCTTTCCTCCACCGAGGACACTTCCAGACCTCTGAAATGACCTTTGTGAGGAATGGAAGCATGCTGCGGCACTGCAAGGCCTATGTAGCCATGAGCGGTCACCACACCGTATATTAACTGCTCGTCACCATCATTGTTATTGTGGAGGTGATTGTTAAATTTAGTACTTGTGTAGAAATGTGTTCCGTGGCCAAAATTGTCTGCTATTTCTTAGTCTATTGCAGATCATGTGTTATGTATTGGCAACAACATATTACATCATACTTAACTTTTATATAATTGTGAAGATTTGGTAATAAAATATTGAATTATGCTTAACTTTTGGACCCCTAATGTAATTTTCTTTGCATTGCTTTTCAGATAATGGCTCACTCTGTGTATTTTTACTTTATGAAGAAAGCACAAAAAGTATGATGATTGTGCAAGGAAATGCAGTATGTATATATTCATTGTTTAATTCATAATATTGTTGCTATGTTTGCACAGGAAGCAATGTAACAGAGATATTGTTCCATTATTTTTAAAGTACATTTTACTTGAGAATTTTTAGAATACCGAAGCTATCTCTTGATATAGTACAAATGTCCAAACTATCTGCAAATGCATATCTGCCACATATTATAAGGATGAAAGTTAAATAATCCATCAGACTGAAGGAGGTGAGAGAGCGGATGTAAACTAACAAAAATTTCCAATAATTTTTTTAATTAAATGCACCGTTAACTAGATAATCATGTTTAAAGGTGAGAGTGTGTGGCAATGTGGCACAACCTGTTGACTGAGTAATCAGCTTCTACCAGTGGACCACTGAAGTATTCTAATGAACCATTTAAGTAATGTTAGCCATGTATCGAATCAAATGTCTTGTCACGCTGCCCAGACACCAGAAAATTACATGAAAAAATGAGGTTATGACTGATTTCCCCATATGAAAACATTACTTGAAATCTTAAATTTCCACTTAATTACAAAGATTTTATTTGCTACGTTTAAAGGCTTGAATATCTGGCCTGTTCTGTTTATCTGATGATAGGATAATGGCCTCACTTGGAATCAGATTTTTCTTTTAAAAATTGTTTTCTAACTTCCCATATCAGTTGCAGTATTACATCCATTAAAAAGTGACAAATATGATAGAAACATAAAAAATAAGTTTTAAACATGTTCTTGTCAGTCAGGAATACATAAATTCACTTGAAATGAAACGGAACAAGCTAAGCCCAAATCTAGTTACTGCACACGCATGCTGAGCAGAAGTGAGTTGTCTTATTCAGTTTATTTACTGAATGGCAGGGAGCTAACACAATATTCATGTTCACAATGAATAGTAAGGTAGTTCAAGTTGCATAAGCTTTCATGACCAGTGTCAATGAAACTGGGCTTGTTGGCCGTGGTCTAGTGGAAAATCTCCTTCCAGACATATCATTTGAAGCTGCATCATACATCCTCAGTAGTGTGACCATAGTACCTTCTCTGCTAGTGTCAGCAAAGACTTGGTTTCTTGGGTTTTATATGCTTAGCATGTGTGGGTGGTTGATGGTTGGTCTGGTCTTTGTTTATTGGTTCGGTTCGGCTGCTGTGTGGGCTGGGATAAAGTGGGGGCTGCTTCCACTGTCTGTGATTGTTGTCAATGGGCTGGCATTTACTGTGGCCAAGGATGTTGACGAAATCGACTGGAGACAAATTCAAGATCATTCATCATCAACATCTTTGGCCACAGTAACAACAATCATAGACAATGGAAGCAGCCTCCACTTTAGCCCAGCCCACGCAGCAGCCAAACCAATAAACAAAGACTGGATCAACTGTGAACCACTCACACGTGCTAAGTGAATAAAACCTGTGAAACCAAAAGGCTCATATGTCATTGCCAAGACTAGCTACCCCTGAGGATGTTCGACGCAGCTTCAAACAATATGTCTGGAAGGAAATTTTCCACTAGACTGCTGCCCATAAGCCTAGATAATCCTTTTCTATTTATTAAGGTAGATGTTTTTAACACTTTCACATGTGGTGAAAACATGCACTTTCAGTATTGTGTGCAAGAAGCTCTAATTAATGTAATATATATGTTAAAAAAAGGAACATGATAATGGCTGATGAGTTGAATGGATAACCAAGTAATGGAAGATCCAGATGCTATGTATTCCATAAAACCCAGTATGCACACACTGACAGGTTTTACTGCACACTATGATGACATTTAACCTTCTCAGTGAAACAATTTTCTCCCACCAATATTTTGCTCTAGTTGCCATCAGAGTGCAACATATGTCCCTACATATAACATGCCTACTTTCAGAATTCCAGTTGAGGTTCTTGAGAGCATCATTAATTAGAGCGTCGATAGCTTCAATCTCAGTAACCACCAGCTCAAACTCAACAGGGATGCTCTTCTTCCTGATACTGTTGTACCTGCACAACACAAACATCTTAGTTAGGTTAGGTTAGGTTATGTTAGGTTAGGTTAGGTGCAATGGTGAAACTTGACAAAAGTTTATGGAAATTTACTGTATGCTCACCACTGGTGTACGATCATGAGCAACTTTTACAGCTCTAAACTCAAAATTCACTTGATTCATCCTGTAAATATACATGTCAATATTAAGATGCACTTAATATGCAGCACAATATGGTTGTGCTGCATTTATATGACTTTCCCTACACATTGTTAAAACAATTACTCTTACCACAGGTTTTTCTTCAACCTACTCGATGTTAACATTTGTTGCTCTTCTCTGTGTCCAGCTCCATACATATAACGATGCTATAGTGCCAGATGAGTCCTGTTATATACTGCTGTATATATATGAAATAGAAAAAGCGGCTCTTATTCAACACGAAAAGTTGATCAGACTCCCATTCAATACATGGCACAAGAGAAATTTTACACATACACTAAAGACTCAGGAGAGCTTTCTTTCCAAAATTCAAGACATCAAGAAGGATGTACACCTTCCTAATTCAAAGGAAAACTTTATATCTAAAGTCAATCCAACACATACATTAGACATCACATATTATTTACACCTGACAGAAGAAGTTAAAAACAGTGATACTCCAACTAGTGTTCTAAAATTATTGGCATTAGAGACAATCCATACTAGGTTTCCAGAACATGAGTGGCTCCATATTTATACTGATGGATCATTTATATCAAACAAAGATGGAGCAGGTGCTGGAGTCACATGTCACCTCTTTTCCTATTACAAATCTTTAAGTTATGGAACTACTAACTTTGATGGAGAAATTGAAGCAATTCGAATGGCCCTACAAAATCTTTTGTACAGAATTTCACATTTTCAGCAAGCAGTTATTCTCTCAGATTCCAGGGCAGCAATTATAGCAATTACTTCCAAGTTGTCACCAAAAAACCAAACTATTATAGAATGTTGGAAGATGCTTAGCCATCTAACAGCACTTCAAAAACACCTAGTCTTCCAATGGATACCAGCTTACTGTGGACTGAGGGTAATGAGAAAGCTGATTTTCTTGCAAAAAAGGGTACCAGCGGTGTACAAAAATCTATAGTTAATTTACCATTTTATGCAGCTAAAAGATTAGTCAACTCTGAATTCAAAAAAATTATTGCAAAATATTACTATGAAAAATCAAAGAATAAAAGATGGAAACTACCAAACATTCAAACAGTGATTCCTGAGTATCCTCGAAAAACAGCAGTTGCAACCTTCAGGTTGATTACAGGACATGATTGTCTGGCAAAACATTTAAACAGTGAAGCTATTTAGTCGTGGCTCGCTTCTTGATGTATCCCTGTGTCGGCCGTTGATGCTTAAATGTCGTTGGTGACGTGGTGTTGCCCTTTGATGTGGTTCGCTCCGGCTAGTCAGGATGGAGATCTCTTTATCTCGGGTACGCGCAGATGTTTTCGAATAGACTACCCAAGGAAACCTTTTTATATATTGTTTATTGCATCTTAGATATATTTTCAGGAGCTATGCCGATTGTATATGTAGAGGAATCGCACTCACGTCCACACAGCACAACCTGCAGTACTGGTCTGGGTAGTGACGCTTTCTCTCTTACCCACGCTAAGAAGACCGTTCTCTTCCAATTTGAATGTCATGACGTCATCCAAGAAAGCCTCGTATCCAAAATGCTATTTCCTTTTCCCGCAATTTAGAAATGTCCCTTTCTATTATAACATGTTCTTTTATGAATTTCGAATATATAATTACCTTTTTAGGATTAAACGATGTTTACTTTATATTTTATTAAATATATCGCGCGACTTTTAAGGTTGATAGAGTTGACTTTCGAACGTGTATTTAAACTATGTAGTATGACGTCATGACTCGTTAATTTCAAACCAATAATGCGTTTATCCTACAAATTTAACGACTATTATTTACTCATATCTTGCTCACCTTACAACACTTCCTGCTCTATTATCTATGTATGTTATTACTCAACACTTATCGCAAATCTCACATCCGGCAATTAAATTAAAACGTGTCTTTTTCAAAAGCCCATTCGATCGGAAATCTAAATTTCGGTATCAACAGAATTGGGATATATTCTTCACCACTCTGTCCTCTATGTGATCTGCAAGAGGAAATGGACCGAGACCACCTTCAAATATGCCCGGCCACTTCTAGTGCCCCATCCACCAGTGAGAGCAAGAGGATTAATGACTTCATTGTCAGAAATCCAGCATTAGCTAACAACATATACTGCTGTGAAATATTGGGAATTCTACAAAAGCAACGTAAGTCCAGCGTCTTTCCACCAAATTCCAGCCTACTCATTGCACTTGTACAGAACATAACACTAGGGTGAGTTACTGTGCTTTCCCCACTCCTGCTAAAATAGCCTCTTAATGTCTTTCTTTCAAGGTTACAAGTGCATGTTTCAGTAACTTTCCATAATGGATGAAACTAACGCTGGTGTGTGGCCAAAAAGGCAACAAAACAAAGAAAATGAATGCATTATAAGAGATGCAAAAATATAAAGTTAAGAACATGTAAACATATTGGAACACATTAGCAGCAGTGAGCGAGCAAACTTTAGACCTTGGGAAAGACACATTCATGAGAAGCAAAACCTGTCGAGAAGTCATTAGTTCATTTGATCTTCCTCAGCTCTGTAAGTCACCACCTGGATTGCAGCCTACTAAGAAAGGGAACTGTTCACCCCCGTGAAGTACCTTGAGGACTCTGTACATTGTAAATACTATGAGTGCTTATTGGAGGACGTGCACTCAAATGCAGAAGATCAGCCTGTAGACGAAAAGGTTGATATTGACATTGATTGGACTTGTCTGGTTCTTGGAATCTACCCTTCAATTGTTCTATCACATTACCCTTGTGTACAACAAGGTATGGAAAATTGCATCAAGCCCATAGGTGTAATTTGAACTGCAGATTTTCTGGTAGCTCTCCATCCAGTAGCTCTAATCACTGAGCCAGTTCAAATCCCAGCTACAGCATTGAATTTTTCGGTCTGATTCTATCTTTCCCATCTGTGTCCAACAATGCCTAGCAAGAAAGAACAATTGATGGACCTTATGGTTGGTTCAACTATGGAGTTACCACATTGCTGAAAAAGTGTCCTGTTTCAACAAATTTAAAGTCCTAGGAAATAAAAGGAACAATCCCAATTGTGACATTGAATTTTTAAGTCTGAGTTACCTTTCCAATTTTGGCTCTCTTTATCCATTTTCATTTTCTCCTTAGCTTCTGAAATAAGATAAAACTGATAACTTTGCAACACTTTTCATGCTTTTTTAAAATATCCTTAAAGAAAATATACATATAGCTTCAAAAAAAAAAGTTATTCCTATACATAGTATCTAACTTTTCCATATCAACACATTCATTTGAGATGGATATCATGAGAGGAAAACATTTTGAAAAGAGTTCCAAAGTTATTTATCAGTATAACACATGTCTCTTTCCATGTATATTCCTATAAAAACACCATTTACTACAAACTTACATTATTACATTTCAAATTACACATTAACAAACAAAATACAATTATTCCAATGTATTAATGTAACTAACATGATTTGTACAGCTTTAAGAGTATTTTCACATTTCAGGAACAGCAACAAAAGATAAACATTTTGACAGTTTCTTGGGTGCAGAAATCACTTCTACTGCTTTTCCAACATTATACATATATTATGTCTGATACGAATTTGAACAAAATCTGCTAATAATTGTAGAATTTAGAAATTTCAGTTATACATACCCCTAACTGCTTACCCCAGTCCACACACATGCTACGCCACTGGTAAGAAGGTATTTGAAAATTCAAACTGATAACAAAGAATGTAAAGACACGCACTCACACAGACTACTTCAGCTTCAAAACTTCAAAATATAAATGGGATATGTAGGTAAGCCATGTGCTGGTATCCTAGGAAACAAGCTGGCAGAAACACTGGCCAAAGCAGTAACCACAACACAACTTGAACTAACTTACTAGAATGCACCAATAGCAGTAATAAGAAAATACTTCCAACTGGCAAAAAGAGTGGCAAACTTCACAGAAAGTAAAGAAAACAAAACTCTATTCCTGGACATTAAACAAGGAATTAAGGACATACAAATTTTACCAAACTTAGCTTTTATGGGAAACATGAGAAATGCAAAGCTGCTACAAGCAATTCGGAATAATACAACACCCAACATAATAGTGCAACAAGGCGAACAAACAACAAAAAGTCTCAAAACATGTATGTTATATGAAATCTTGCCATTCAGTCTTTCTATGGAATGCTAATGTGGAACATTTTTTTAAATGTTCGATTTTCTCAAAAATGGCTCTAACAATTTGATTAAAATACCATATATTAAATACTTCCACTAATTTCCATAGCTAAGTAGTGGAGAAAAGAAAAAAAATATTTTGAGTTCTTCATTTGCATTGCCATAATATAATTTTGATTCATGCCATGAAAATTTACTTGTGAAATACACACCATCCAACAGCGAGGGTTAAATGACTGACCCATTTATGTAATATTTCATTTCTATTATAAAGTTGAATTGCTTCTTCAGGAATGTCTTCCTTCCCCATCATCTTCAAATAGTGCACTTCTCTCAGTATGGCAACAAGCTGCAACAAATGTCACATAACCTCAATGTTATTTCATAGCAACTTTGGACATTATCCACATGCTCACAAATGGTACCTATCAGAAACGCTTGAAAACCTCTATTATATGACTAAAGTAGTTTCAATTTAAGTTTCAAAGGAGATTTAAACAAAACTACAAGACAAGGGAGCATCTCATTGGCTGATGCATGAATTGTAACTTTTCCTGCTGAGTACACGTTCCTCTACATAAAACAGTTTTGTTTAGATTGTAACAATCTGCAGTTATTCTTGTGCACAGAAATTTATAAAACCTATCATTCATTATTGTAGTGCAGCTTATGAAAGAAAATGCATTATTCAGATTAATCTATTCTATAACTGAAGTATATAACGAGTTTTATTGTACTATGTGCAGACTGACAATTTGTTTTCACTAGCCATGCACTCCTTGCCATGTCATGCATGTGTCGAGAAAATACATTCGTGTCATGTTTCAGAATCCTTTGCCAATGTGGAGAAACATAAATGTTGAAAGTAGAGAGAAAACAATTGTGTTCAATGTTTTTAACACATTTCTGCAAAAATTACTTACCTTTAATCAATAATGCACGTAGCTAGCTTTTATTTAGCAATAACTGAACTTCATTGTTAGTGATGTAGAATTGTAATTCAGATTGTCTGTGTTGTATTTCCTAATCCATAGTGCCCATATTTTCATAAACCATTGCCTCATACAAATTTTAAAATAAAAGCGGTATACCGATATTAGTCACTAAATTAATGATTTCTAAAACATCAAGTTAAGAGTAGTTTAATCCAGTATCTTTACTTGCAAATGGAATCATAGTTAGAACTGTCAAACTGTTGTGATATGATTTTCATTTACCTACTTTTGGTGCTGCGTATTTGAGGTTCAGGATGTAAGGCAAATACAGGAATATGACATATATATATATAGTTTAAAAGCTAATGGCTCCAGCTGTGGAATGTGCCATATTTGCACGTTGCGTGCAGTAATACCTTCTCGCTGGTAAGTACACAGTTCCTGTCATCCCTGCATCTGGTGATGCTATGCGCTCAGCAGTAAGACTTTAAGGTTTTAATGTTAAATTTAATTTTATTTACAGTATCCTCATTTACTTTAGAAAATTAGAACATATGTTTGAGGAATAATTGTTCCCATCTTCAGCTAATAACTGACTGACTTACTGATAGATGTACATGTTGTGTTATCTGGTACTATATTGGTGGTGGAGGTTTCGGCAACAGATATTTGCAACAAACTGCTGGACCGACTATGGGTAACCAGCTCTCCCTCTTTTGGTAGACCTGTGCATAAGTTATTTTCAGAAGCATAGTGCTAGCATCTTCTTTTTAATCTTCAAAACATGATACAGGTTTGTAGATGACATATCTCATAAATATTGAAGAGACTTAACCACTAAACCACTGTTGAGGGTCAACAGTTACCAGAAACAAATGAAGCAAGCTATTTAGGAGTTACATTTGATACCAAACTTACATGGACCAAACAAATAGAAAATGTAACACAAAGAGCAGAATGCCACCTTTCACTGTTAAAATGTCTAACAGGAATGAAGTGGGGATGTTCCAGAGCAACTCTTAACACAACATACAATGTATATATAAAGCCATTATTTACTTACTGCAGCAAAGTTCTTGCAACAGCAAACACAAAAAAAATTCAAATCTTTCAAAGCCAAAGTCTGAGATTAATTACAGGTGCTATCAAAACCACACCAATAGCAGCTATGGAAATACTAACCAACCAATACCCCATTGAATATGAAATAGAAAAAGCAGCTCTTATTCAACACGAAAAGTTGATCAGACTCCCATTCAATACATGGAACAAGAGAAATTTTACACATACACTAAAGACCCAGGAGAGCTTTCTTTCCAAAATTTAAGACATCGAGAGGAATGTACACCTTCCTAATTCAAAGGAAAACTTCATATCTAAAGTCAATCCGACACATACATTAGACATCACATATTATTTACATCTGACAGAAGAAGTTAAGAAAAGTGATACTCCAACTAGTGTTCTAAAATTATTGGCATTAGAAACAATCCATATTAGATTTCCAGAACACGAATGGCTTCATATTTATAGTGATGGATCATTGACATCAAACCACGATGGAGCAGGTGCTGGAGTCACATGTCACCTCTTTTCCTATTATAAATCTTTAAGTTATGGAACTACTAACTTTGATGGAGAAATTGAAGCAATTCGAATGGCCCTACAAAACCTTTTGTACAGAATTTCACATTTTCATCAGATCATCACATCACATTCTCTCAGATTCCAGGGCAGCAATTATAGCAATTACTTTCAAGTTGTCACCAAGAAACCAAACAATTATAGAATGTTGGAAAATCCTTACCCATCTAACAGCACTTCAAAAACACCTAGTCTTCCAATGGATACCAGCTCAGTGTGGACTGAGTGGTAATGAGAAAGCTGATTTTCTTACAAAAAAGGGTACCAGCAGTGTACAAAGACCTATAGTTAATCTACTGTTTTATGCATCTAAAAGATTAGTCAACTCTGAATTCAAAAAAATTATTGCAAAATATTACTATGAAAAATCAAAGAATAAAAAATGGGAATTACCAAACATTCAAACAGTAATTCCTGAGTATCCTCGAAAATAGCAGTTGCAACCTTCAGGTTGATTACAGGACATGATTGTTTGGCAAAACATTTAAACAGAATTGGGATATATTCTTCACCACTCTGTCCTCTATGTGATCTGCAAGAGGAAATGGATTGAGACCACCTTCAAATATGCCCGGTCACTTCTAGTGCCCCATCCATCAGTGAAAAATATTGGAGAGCAAGAGGATTAATGAATTCATTGTCAGAAATCCAACATTAGCTAACAACTTTCACCAGGAGAAACAATTATCAATGAATCTGAGGGAGTAGGATACACATTTGTTGGAATTTCTTCTTCATTTTCCCAGCTTGTGCCTAGAGAGAGCTCTAGCAGTTGTTTGTATATAAACAAACCACAGATGTCACTTTCACTAGAAGAACCAACACTCAATGGATCTGAGAGAGTCAGGACACACATTTGTTGGAATTTCTTCCAGTTTCATTTTCCCAGCTTGTGACTAGAGAGAGCTCTATCGACTTTATTTTTATCAAGATAAAGCTTCACTATAATACATTTTGTTATAGACACAAAGGGAGTAGTGATTGCCAAATGTTTGATGATTTACTGTCATATACTGTACCTATATTACACTAACCTAATTTTGTATTGTCTTAAAGAAATCAGTAATGATTTTTCTCCATGTATTATTTGATTGTGGAAGATGGAGATGAACACTGTGTTCTTTTCCATACACCGAATCATTTTGTTTACAGTACTTATCATTTCACTAATATGCATAATATCTTCGTCCGTGTGCATGTCTCTGTTCCTGGGGAAAAGCTTAGCAATGTGGTGGCCAGGTCCACACTTAGCAAAGTGAAAAGTATTTTCCGGTACTGCTCTTTCAAGAAAATTTTAAACTCAGCTTTCAAAAATAAAAAATAAAAAAGAATTATATATTTTCAGGAGGCATAGTTTCTCTGGTGTTGAATGCAAATCCACAGCATTTTTCACCATGCTATTTTGGACCTCTACTGTATTTTAAAAAATGTTAAACTTAAAGAAAATTTGGGGATGGGTAATTTTACGTCTCTTTTGAAGATATTGCTGTTAAATACCAAGTGTGGTATTATGATACTGGCCAAATGCAGTGGCAACAGCAACACAATGAAGGCTCGAGGGTGTCTGCCCCACTGGTGGTGTGTGTGTCAAAGACACTGAAGGTCAGCCTGGCTCATGTGACTGTTTGTGAATACATGACAACAATCAGGGCAGCAACAGAAAGAGTTTTCCAGATTATCTGTGAAGTGTCCGACAGCCAGTGTATTTATAGATTCCAGAAAAGATGAAGTTCAAGAAAAGTCCATGTTACATCATGCTGGCTCTATAAGGACAATAGCAGTCAGTTAATGTGGTAGTTAGTCGTTACACACATGAGTAGTCGCAGCATGCACCTTTTAGTTTTAGTGTATATCAGCTGAGTGTGTACGGTCGCGTCAAAAGGAACATAGCAAAGCAGTTATGAGTGTCGAGTAATTATATGATCAAAATCAGCTGCTTGAAAGACAGAGAAAGTGAAGAACGACAGAAAGGAGTGAGTCAAGACTACGGGAAGCAAGCAGTTGTGAGTTATAATAGCATGAAGGACTGCAGACTGTGTTGACATCAATGAAAGATTCTTGTTATCTATTCAGTTAGAAGAAAATAAAGTGACAGAAAAAGTAATTGGAGTAAACTTCTGTCGATTTTGTGACATTGGCGTCAGAAGTGGGATTTCTCAAATTGTTAGTTTTACAATATTTAATTGAACTTTTAATTTTTGAGCTATTTTGTTCAGTCACACACAAGAGCCTATTTTAAAAATTACTTTATTTTTTTAATACATATTTGCAATCAGGAAGTCTTGAACTATGTATTTCTGGTGGAGCCTTGGTATCAAATTTTGGGATGGAGCATGATACCTACTGTAGGAAAGGAGCAAAGAAACTTAAAATAAGACTATGAAAGTTACGCAGATAATTCTTACCTCACTGTGAAAGTTGAGCATCAGTTCTAGATTATCTTTCTGAACAATAAGTGTATTTTTAAGATTCCTTTCACATTGTTCTGGAACTTTTATTTTCCATTCTTCAATTAATTCTGTCTCTAAAATGTGTAGCTTGTGTAATATCTCTTCAAACTTGTGTAGTTCTTGCTTGAACTCTTCACTCTCCGTAATGCTGCAAAATTACCAAGGTTATTTTAACTGAAACTGCACAAGATATCAAAGTGTATCAATACTTGAAATAAACCTCTGATACACCAATATCACAAAGTAAGTGGAAACTAGGTCAGCGTAACGTCAGCGCTCACATGTAACAGTTCGTAGCAACGTTGACCAAGGTCAGTTTACCTTGAAAATTTCAGAAAGACTTCATTGATTGTGTAGTGAGTACAACTCAATTTTAGTGAAGTGAAGTTTTTAGTGTCTACATACTTTGTGATATTGCTTTCCTGTTAATAGCTTGTTACGCTCCTTTTGCGTTTTGCTTACACCTACTACCTTTCCCTTTCCTTACTAGCGTATTCCGCAGGATCGTTACAGGGTACTACCAAGTAACACAACACACTACAGCATAGCATAACATTTATTATAGTGAAAGGTGTTAAATATTAACAAGCAATTAGTTAAAAAACAATAATTTTAACAATGGACTCCGTTACGTAGTAACTTAAAAATATTAAAATGAAACCACCAACTTGATAATGAACGCTATTAAATATTAACATGAAAATTCTAAAATGAAAACAAGAACCTTTCCTATATTTGGAATCAGTTAATTACAGAGAAAATACTAGCTGGAAATCTTGCGTACAGTCTGTGACAATATCCACTAACTAAACTACCGAGTTGCTCTCCGGTTTACTGATAAGGGGCCTCGTACAGAGCAATCCCCCTTTGTTAACTGTCCCTCTGGAGTTTTCCCACTCCTACAAAGTATTATTAACAAAACTGATACTCATCCCGATGTCGGCACTAGAAGATATAGGATGTACGGAGAACTTCCAGCCTGGAGTAGCCACGCCCTGGTCGACAGTGTACAACGGTGTCCTCAGCTTTCACCGCCATTCATCGAAGCCTCCTTGCACATAGGCGACGTCTCTAACCAGACTTAACTGGCTCAACCACCTCAGAAGTCCATACCGCTCCTTTGCCAAAGGGAACCACATGCACCAAGTCGTATTCCATGTAACTGGGAGAATGAAGTTTATGCGCCTATCTTGCATTCCCCACGACCAGTGGGTGCCGACTTGCACTGGTGCCCGGGTTCTACTTCCCCTTGTTGATGGCGGACGAACTCCTGGTCACATCTCACGGTAGACTCCAAAAAAAACGCACACTAACTACGCAGTAGAAACCTCTAGACCACAGGCTTTTTTTCTCTGGCGTCATCTCAAGCTGTTCCATCTCTTGCCGACCACCCTCTCTTTTTGGCTCTTCCAACTGCTGTTCGTGCCCCCCCACTAATTAATCCGTTACACTCCCCCCCTTTAATCTATTGTGAAACAATAGCCTTGAAGAGGTGAACCCTTCATCCTACCCCGGAGAACATCTCAGTTTACAATTCCTATTCCTATTATTTCTTCAATTGAGACACATGCGCAAAGCTTGATTTTCCAGTCCCGCTCTCCGTCAATCGCACTGAGACTGGAGATGTGAATTCTTCTATAAGCCATGGGCCCTTATATCTCGGGGCGAGTTTAGCCGTGTACTTATTACTTGCCTTACTCTGGGGATGATTCTGTACGTACACTATATCGCCAACCTGAAAGTGAGGAGCTTGTCGTCCCGCATTATAGTACTTAGCCACTTTATCTCTAGCCTTCAATAAATTACGTCTGACCCGTTTCCAGGTCTCCCGAATCTCGGACTCGCTTACTTTATCCGGCAAAATGTCCTTAATCCCCCATAAATTAGATAGAGGACAGTTAGGCTGGAATTTAAACATTAACCTGAACGGGCTCTCGCCATGACTCTCGTGCCTAGCCGCATTAAATGCAAATTGCAACCAGTACAAGTTCTGGTCCCACTTGGTGTGATCATCTGAGTGATAGGCAATCAACGCATTCTTCAGGTTTCTATTAACCCTTTCACTTTGTGACGCCTTAGGATAGTAGGGTACCATGAATACGTTACGAATGCCACTTCCCCAACAAAACGATTTAAACGCCCTTGACTTAAAACACGTGGCATTATCCGAAACGACTTCCTCCGGTACTCCGAAGACAGCAATTATGCCTTGCAATTCCTTAATCACATTATGGGTGTTCGCTTCACGAACTGCTCGTATCCAAACATATTTTGTAAACGCATCAACTATCACCAGCGCATGTTTATTTCCCATCTTGCTCCTCGGAAATGGTCCGATGTAATCGACAAACAATCTCTCCATTGGCCGTTCAGCTACCTTGGAGGCCAAATACCCCACTTGCTTACTCTTTACAGGCTTGCTCTGTTTACACCTACGACACTGAGCTACTCTCTGGGTTATCTCTTTATCCATTCCTTTCCATCTGAAATACTGTTTGATCCTAGCTCTGGTTTTAAACCCCCCTAAGTGCCCCCCACTAGGCGCTTCGTGAAAATAGGTAAACAGCTCTGGCACTAAGCTCTTTGGTACCAGAATCTTTGCGTCCTGCGTTCTATTTTTACAACACAATACTCCATCCTGTACGACATATTTTGGTACTCCTTCCCCCCCCCTCAACCTGTTGCAATAGGGGCCCCAATTCACTATCGTTACGTTGATAGGTCCGGATATCTTCAAACAACGAGGGAAGATTTGATAATATTGTACATACTTTTCCTGAAACTTGTTCACAATTATCCACTGGCGTATCATACATCCTTGACAGAGCATCCGCTATTGAATTACTCGAACTTCTGACATGTTTTACTGTGAACTTAAAGCTAGATAATTTTAATGCCCATCTGGCAATTTTCCCTGCTTTCCTCGGTTTCGCTAAGACCCATGATATCGCCTGATTGTCTGTTTCTAATTGAAATTCGGTATGTTCCAGGTAAAATCGATATTTCTCCAAGCCATATAACACCGCTAGGGCCTCCAATTCGTAAATTGAATATTTTCTCTCGGTCGCTGATAATCTTCGTGATGCATAAGCCACTGCTTTCCTCCCCTCGGCAGATTCTAATAGCAATACCGCCGAAATCGCTCCCGACGAGGCATCCGTTTGAAGCACAAATTTTTTTGAGAAGTCCGGTACTGCCAATATTGGAGGTGACATTAAACATTCCTTTAATTTAATAAACGCCTTTTCTTGCTCTATATCCCAATGAAACTTTACTCCTTTCTTACGTAATCTATTTAATGGTTCAGCCAAATCTGCATAAACGGGGATAAACTTCGAAAAATAATTAACCATTCCCAAAAATCTTGCTATATGCTTAACCGACCGTGGTCGCGGATATTCGCGAATCTTAAGTACTCTGTCAGGATCTACTCGTACTCCCTGTGACGAGATAATATGCCCCAAGAATCTCAATTCTGAAGTAGCGAACTTCACTTTTTGCGGATTAACTGTTAATCCAGCGTTACGTAATCTCGTAAACACCTCTCTTATATGGCAAAGATGTTCCTCAAAAGTACTCGAATAAATACAAAGATCATCTAAGTAATGATAAAGATAAGTAAATTTAATATCCCCAAAGATCTTATCTAGTAACTCTGTTAAGACCTGAGCTCCAACCGCCAAACCGAAAGGTAGTGAAGTAAATTCAAACAAATTATAATCTGTGGTGAAAGCTGTATACCGTCGAGAATTCTCATGTAAAGGGATCTGGTAATACGCACTGTTTAAATCCAAAGTTGTAAAATATCTTGCTCCTGCAAACCAATGAAATGAGTAATGAATATGGGGTAATGGGGTTGAATCAATCCGCAGTTTCTGGTTCAACTGTCTATAATCTACTACTAACCGCACGTCATTATTTGCCTTTGGTACTACGAACACCGGACTTGAATAATTTGACTGGGAGTGTACTATCACTCCAGTTTCTAACATTTCGTTTACTTTCTTTCTTAATAAATTTAGCCGATTTGGGGGTAGCCGATAAGGCGATAATCGTACCGGTGTTTGATCTTGTAACTGAATTTCATATTGCATAAGGTTCGTTCGTCCCAGGCGTTTCGTTAATACATCGGTAAACTCATCCAAAAGTGGTTGTAATTTACTCTGTTGTTGCGATGATAAATATCCCAGATCAATTTCCCTGTTTAACCGTTCTTCTTCCACATTAGAAATAACTGTACCCCCTGGACTCTGTTTTAACCAAGTTTGTAATGGAATATAAGTACTTGGCTGAAAACCGAAATAAGCTTTTGCTCTCGCTAAATCCACTACCATTTGTGTATGTCTAACAAAATCCGCTCCTAAGATCAGTGGTACAAATAATTCCTCTATGACATAAACTTTATAGTTCCAACGAAACTCCCCAATTTTCAATGGAATTACTAAGGATCCAATAATCTTCAACGGGCTGCTATCTACCGTAATGAATTGTGTTTCCTCAACCATTAGATCTCTACGCTTATCCTTAATATACTGTGCATTAACTAATGTTACCACACTACCCGTGTCAATCAACGCGAATGAGGGAATCCTATTTACCTCTATCTTCATAAAAGGCAATTCTTTATGCACTAAACCCTGTATTGCATTTATTCCGTGAACCAGCCTGTCCCTTAATTGTCAGGAATTCCTCCCGAAAGACGAGTTTTGAAATATCTGCTCTCCCTTAAGCCGTTTAACGTCACAATCTTTTACCATATGACCTGGCTTATTGCAGTAATAACACACGAACACTTGTTTACTCTCTTGTTTCGTTAGTTCGGTATTTGATAGTGGCTGCCCCATTTGAATCTGAGACCCGCACGTATTTAAACTTGGCAATTGTGTACATTTCAAAGCTACCTCCTCCAACTCTTTAAAGGTCGTGGGCTTTGATTTACTCAAAAATAATGACCGGAGTTCGATATGAACTGTATTCTGTAATATATTACTCACAATCTCTTCTTCTGAAAGTACTACTTTTAGTGCCAAGGCTACCAACTTCTGCTGATTAATATAATCTAAAATACTTTTCGAAGTCCGTTGTAGCCTAAAAAAATGTCGATATAGGAGCTCATGAATTTGTGCTGATGACAGAAACATATGTAACACCTTACTATGAAAACTATCTAACGAGCCCTCTTCTGCAATTATTTGTAACAACACCGACTGTAAATTCAAGCCTACAAAAGGTTGTAACATCTGTAACACAGTCACTTGTGGTGTTCGGAAAGCTTCAGCTTGCATTTTAGCTTTCACCAAACAAATGAGAAAATCCAATATGTCGTCTGGTGATTTTACCTCAAATATTTTTAATGACGCTAAGAACGCTTGCCATGGATTCGGTACAACAAGTTTCGCGAATTTAACTTGAAGTAGCTCTGGATTGATATTCTCAGTATTTCCTGAACCAGTTGCTCCTTTATTTTCAATTCCGGTGGCATCTAATTGTGTTGCTAATGACGACAAGCGCCTCCCCAACTTATGAAGCTGTTCATTATTTTCTCCTTCTAACAATCGTGCATTTTCCTTTATCCTAAAACTCCAATACTTTAACCTTCCAACTATTCTTCGTTTCTGACTCGGTGTGATTTCCGATAACCTAAGTTCTTTTAACATTTCATCAAATAAATTAACATTCGCCTCACAAAGTCCGATTTCCTGTACCGGATCAAAACTCGCTCCGAGATTAATTGGGCTTGGTTGGCTTAATGCTTCTCGTAAACTTCTGGCCAATTCAACTACTGTACTTTTTGAATCATATTTTATCTGTCTTATTTTCAGTTCTCTTTCCAACTCCGTACGATGGAGGAATTCGGGCTGAAATACAATTTCCATTATGACACTGACAATATAATTGACCTGAAACACTATTTTGTGTACTTTGTAGTATCCTGTTAAATGTTCCCACCGACACTAAAACGTGTATGTAGGACAAAATGGCTCTGCTACCAGTGTTACGCTCCTTTTGCGTTTTGCTTACACCTACTACCTTTCCCTTTCCTTACTAGCGTATTCCGCAGGATCGTTACAGGGTACTACCAAGTAACACAACACACTACAGCATAGCATAACATTTATTATAGTGAAAGGTGTTAAATATTAACAAGCAATTAGTTAAAAAACAATAATTTTAACAATGGACTCCGTTACGTAGTAACTTAAAAATATTAAAATGAAACCACCAACTTGATAATGAACGCTATTAAATATTAACATGAAAATTCTAAAATGAAAACAAGAACCTTTCCTATATTTGGAATCAGTTAATTACAGAGAAAATACTAGCTGGAAATCTTGCGTACAGTCTGTGACAATATCCACTAACTAAACTACCGAGTTGCTCTCCGGTTTACTGATAAGGGGCCTCGTACAGAGCAATCCCCCTTTGTTAACTGTCCCTCTGGAGTTTTCCCACTCCTACAAAGTATTATTAACAAAACTGATACTCATCCCGATGTCGGCACTAGAAGATATAGGATGTACGGAGAACTTCCAGCCTGGAGTAGCCACGCCCTGGTCGACAGTGTACAACGGTGTCCTCAGCTTTCACCGCCATTCATCGAAGCCTCCTTGCACATAGGCGACGTCTCTAACCAGACTTAACTGGCTCAACCACCTCAGAAGTCCATACCGCTCCTTTGCCAAAGGGAACCACATGCACCAAGTCGTATTCCATGTAACTGGGAGAATGAAGTTTATGCGCCTATCTTGCATTCCCCACGACCAGTGGGTGCCGACTTGCACTGGTGCCCGGGTTCTACTTCCCCTTGTTGATGGCGGACGAACTCCTGGTCACATCTCACGGTAGACTCCAAAAAAAACGCACACTAACTACGCAGTAGAAACCTCTAGACCACAGGCTTTTTTTCTCTGGCGTCATCTCAAGCTGTTCCATCTCTTGCCGACCACCCTCTCTTTTTGGCTCTTCCAACTGCTGTTCGTGCCCCCCCACTAATTAATCCGTTACAAGCTTCAGGTGTGTATAAAAACATCTGACAATTTTAAAGGTTTTGTTTTGTTTTTGTTTCAGACAGTTGATATTGTGACGTGGGCCCACAGCAGCGGCAGCACAACAAAAGATAGTCAGGACCAACCCACAGGCGCAGTGCACAACAAAGACGCTCAAGGTTAAGCATCCTCACGTCACTCACACGAGCAAGCACGTGACTCACAACACTTAAGTGCCAACACCAGGGTTTTCCAGAGCACTCAAGAAATGTCTGGAATCGGCTTCTTTGTAGACATTCCAAAGATCTGGCTATGTCATTGCCCATATAGAAGCTCGTACAGTGTGTAAAGACAGGCGGTTTTTGATTCGGTCAGTGTGTTGAGTGACTGTATCGTCGGAGTGATTGTATGAGAAGCAACTTTGCAAGTTTCGCGAACTTTGAGAGCTGGCACGAAAAAATGCTTTTGATATCAAACTTACATACGCGGCTTGCCGCATAATAATTTTACTGACTTGGTTGGAACCTTGTTTTGGCTTTTCTCCTCTTCTGCTAGACCGATTTCAACAAACAAGGTAGCATTTTAAAGTACTCTTCAGGGATATTAGAATACAGTAAGAAAGTAGACTTAGCTATCTTAGTCTTCGTGTAACAGCCACACTTAGTCTGAAGCCTTGTTTTGGCCCTAATTTCTCTGTTAATGGCCAATTTCAATAAACTAGCATAAATATGAAAGCTCTCATCCAGAGCTGACTTTGTTGAGGCCGTGTTGAGCTGGCCCAAACCTAGGAATATCAAACTATGCAGGCTTCTACTATCTCACAGTACTACACTACATTATGTGTCGCTGCTAATCCTATACACTACTTATCTTTTTGTTTTTCACATAATTCAAATATTGCTGAATCTGAGCAAACCAAACTCCCCAGATTAGCAGGTTCTGATAAATATGCTGCTTCCATCATTGCAGCTGTGTTTGATAATGTAAGAAGAAGAGGAACTTACGATATTCCAAGCTCCTTGATTACTTCAAGTGGAAGAGTTATTCGTTGACGGAGCATGTTGACCCACTGCAGTGCCCCAGCAACTGGAGGGAAATATTTATCTATCAACATCACTCCATGTATCTTGTAGTATCCCATTTGTTCCTCGTAGATATCCTAGAAGTGTCAACGACAGGAATTAGCAACTCTTTGTGAATACAAACCGTGGGTATATATTGCTGATAGTGATAAGTTTACCTGGACAGTGTCATACTCCTGATGCACCATATATAGGAGTTTCTTGTACTTAGGTGTAATTTGTTCCTTGATTATAGGACGCTCCAAAAGTGAACCTCCGATGTATATCAACTGCAACAGATACAAAACCCAGAATATGATTATCTGGGTGGGTCTTGTTGAGTGAAAAATATGCTTGCAGATGTTTCGTTCAAAGTTACGTCAAACATCTTCAGTGGCATGGCCATAGTCCTCTCTTGCTAGTCTCGATGACGACTGACATGAAGCCCAGAGGAGGTTCAAGTTGAATGGGGATCTTTTCCCCGCTCAGATGTCATTACCGCAGTACCCAGCCGTAACACGGCTTTACTTGGGAGATGAGAATGGAAAATATGTTCTGCTAGGGAAGGGTGACTGAAAAATTGTGGTGTCTGGTGTATTTATACCTTCAGAATGGTTTCTTGGGAGGGATCGGTCTGCGAGCGGGCAATGCCCGCCCTCTGACCGGCCTTTTTCAGTCAAAGTTAGGTCGACAGTCACGCACCAAGAGGTGAACTGTTCGGTGTTTCTCCATTTTGGATAAGGATTTTCGTTGCTTTTCCCATCTTCTAATTTACCCCTGTGGGCCTAAGATGTCCCTCGGCAGTCTGAGAGATGGTAGTCGGCGCGGCATCTATGGTCGCATCTTCCCAGAGAGTTTACCAGCGGGTTGGAGTGGTTCTGGAGTTTGTTGTATAAGAACATTGTTCGAGCGTGCGTTCTTATCACGTCGACAATGTACGCAATATTGGAAAGTTCGTGTAGGATGTGGGCAGGAAATTTCCAGCCAGTACCGTAGATCGTCCTTAGTGCCCGATTCTCAAATGAATCACGGATCTAAAGGGAAGGTGCTGGAACATTTCCACTGTTACACGGTCCTGTCCAGGGCTTTTCGGGATTTTAGGTTCTGAATGGTGGAAGTTACTTCGCGAGGGGTAACTATCGGAATATAGAAATCCTCATGGCCCACAGGTCCGACTTCTAAGAACTCTTCTACCGCTTGTTCCACGAGGTCAATATGGTCGTCGTCCTGTGGATCTTCCCTGGGCTGGAATTGAATCTCCAGATAGTCTGCTAGAGCCTCTGCTTTCTCCCTCGGTTCGAAGACAAGTCTTCCACGAGTGCTATGCACAGGATGGTGTACACTTTATCTTTTCGCAAGCCTTGGATGATGCGCCACGGTTTCCTCTCCTGGAGGTTTACGTGGCGCAACGTGTTTTCCCAAGCTGCTTGCCTATGTTTTCTTAGGAGTCGTCTCACCAGGGATTTGAACCCTTGGTGTATTACTCCTATCCTAGGGTGACGGAATCTCTGCCGTAGTTTTCTCACAGTATTTTTTGCTTAGATGAGGCGCTTCAGTGGGACAGGGATGGCTGATGGGTTTAGTACTTCGGTAGAGATGCGGTGTGTGTGAGCACGAACCGCATTTAGGACGGAGGTTGAAAACTCTGCGGCTGCCTCCTCGAGACCCTCTATCGAGTCTACTCGAGGTCATCCTTCCACGGAGTTTTGGAGGGCCCAGTCAACTTCCTCAACCCAGTATGGCACTCCCAGCGCAGTAAGGTTTGGGTTGTGGTCTGAGTGGAGAGCGTTAACCACCTAGAGATCCAGGTGAAATGGAATGTTCTTGGTGACTATGAAATCCATGACGTACGCCGCGCTGCGTGGCGGGAAATCTGTTGGACCTCTCGGTCCGTGCGCGAAAAGGGCGGGGTTCCCGCTAATGAGACGATACAGTCCCCGACCCTTTACATTTTAGGTGCGGCTGTGCCAGCTTGGGTGTTTTGCGTTGAAGTCGCCTGCAATGTATACCCTGTGGTGTAGGTTCAGGAGTGCCGTGATGTCCGCTTCGTGGAAGCGTCCACCCGGTGGGTCATATACCGCCACAAGCACCAGGTCGTTCCCAACCAAGGATGGCCTTATGGCGGTCGCTTCCAGGTGTTAGAGCGGGGGAATGGTGACAGGAGTGTAGGGGAGATGATTCTTTACGAATATGGCCGAACCACTGCCCTGTCAGCAGACCTTATCAGACCAATGGGCGATGTAACTTGGCAGGGTGAATTGTATACCAGCGTGCAAGTGTGTTTCGCAGACCATCAGGATATCAACCCCATGGCTGTCTACAAATTCTAATAGGCCTGGTCTCTGTTCCCGAACTCCATTTGCATTCCAGAACACAGCTCTAAACGAACACACACTTCTGTCCTGATGGAGTTATGGTGCAGTTGCTTGGCCATTTGAAGCACAACGAGGTGCTTCTTCACAGGCTTTGTATACATATTCTGAGTGGGTGGGGCTAGTTCTCAGTTGGTCTGCTCTTTCCCGTTTGGCTTGACTGCTGCATTAACTGAGGTAAATTGGGGCCTGCTGGTGCTGGTCTGCTGACACTCTGATGGAGTGTGATCCTGGATTCGCCTCTGGTCAGCTTTCTTGTACATGTTACTTAATACTGGTTACAGTACTTGATTTCTTCCTTTCTGTTAAAGTTATCTTTATGTTTGTAAATGTCTATGAATTATGCAACTTATGTAAGCATAATAATGAATAGTGAAAGACGGGATAGTTTTATCTGCATTAGCTAGTAATGTGTGTTGCATGACTGCAGATTTTTGTGGTTGTACCAGACGGCAGCATTAGGCGATGGTGTTTGAAATGCATTCAGATAAAAAGTAAGGAAGTTAAGTGAAACTAAAAGCACACATAGGTCGACTCAAGTACTTCTACAAATCATCAAGTTTGGTATTTAATCAACTTTTAGTTTTTGGGCTACTCTGCTATACACATCCTTTTTGACATTTCAGGTTCCTCAAAGCATACCTACATTTGTTGTATAGGTAATATTGAACACTTGGTTGGTATACAACACTTCCCCTACTTGCTGGTAGTTGCTAATGACCCACTTACCTTATACAAACGCTCCATGTTGGCACTATCTTCCAAAGCCTGACAGAATATGGCAGCCAGTTTGCGATCTAAATCTTGTATCTTTATCATGAATTTCTTGTAATCCTGCATAAATCTGTCATCCTCTGGATCAAGTGCATCATATGTCACTATTCCAAACATACTGAATATTTCACTAAACTCATGAAACACGCTCATTATCTTCCCACTGTATTGTTTACCTTTAACTCCACCAATCACAACCTTCTCCAGCTTCAGGAACTCCATTGCTGTTGCAAAAAAGTTCTGTAACATAAAAATACTTTAGCTATGAACAATACAGAGTGTTAATGAAGTACACTGAGAGATTGTAGATGAAAGACAAGTGATGCATGGTGCACATAACAGAGTTATATGGTGTTAAAGGTATTTTATCAGACACTGACAAGTTAGGATTGAAGCAAAGTTGAGTAAAAACCTATCTTGGAATGCTGTGTGAATATAGAAATGTAAATTTTCAGCTTCTCTGATCAGTGATCTCAAGATTTAATGTCACAAAAATCTCTCAATTCTCTAACGATTCTATTCATTTGACAACATCCAACACTGAGCTCCCTTCTTGTGCCCTAACTGCTGTGTTTTATTCCATACGAAGAAAAGCATTAACACTACTGCTATTTCCTTGATTCAGCTCTTGGACAGAGTACTATAGTCGTTCCTTTGCTGCTGTCAACTTTGCCATGAAAATTCAGATCAAGTACTTCCTATAAAACTGACATAAAGTGCAGTGTTTTACATTTTTTCACTCTTTACATCATTTTAAAGTACAGCATATGAGTGTATTAAGCAGGATTCAACTTTCTGTTAGCAAGAATTGTAATTAATTGTATATGTTCAAATAAAAATGTATAAATTGAAATAGAATTTAAAATCTAAAACAAAATGACATTAATATGCTGTAGTCAATAGAAAGAAAGTAGAAAAAAGAAGTTGTGAATGAAGCTTTAACCCCAAAATGATGATAATGTTATAATCATTGCACCAGAGAGGTTTGCTCTGAAGCATTGCTTCGTTTTCGTGTGTTACACTCTCGAATGGTTGATATTAGACCCTTCATCCCATTAAGTTTCTTAGGGTTGGAACCATCAGCGAGTGTCGTGCCAGTAGCACAACAGAGGGAACAAATGCACTCTCTAAATCTCGTCCCAGGATTGGAAGGTGAGCCTATTAGTTTCTGCTCCCCATGGGATAGTGCAACGCTGAGGGGAGAAGGGGAGCCGGTTTCCGAATCCCACGTCCCCAATTGGGTGTACAAACCCATGGGTTAGGGGAGTAATCAAGCTTAGCCAGCCTCTGCTGGGATGCTTCTATCTCGGAAAATGTACAAACTCTGCCCTCTGCCCTATCATGGCAATGTTCCAGTCACCCTTTGCATCCATTTGCCTCATTCATCCTCCCAGAGGATGGACCATCAGGAACACAGGCACAAAAGATCACCTTCCAGTTGAGGTGCTAAGTTCCTCTCTGCAAGTTGTCATTAAGTCATTGACTTATCCTCGAGTAGTTTGTCTTGTGTACATATGCCAGATAAGAGAAGGTTAATGCACATTCAAGTTCTTCATAGGATTAAACTTTGAAACTTTGGTGCTGGAAACTAAAATTTAATGTCAGATGGTGAGTTTTTCAAATTTGATTTAACTTTATATATTTGTAATCTTCAGGTTGATTATGGGACATGATTGTTTGAACAGAATTGGGATATATTCTTCAACACTCTGTCCTCTATGTGATCTGCAAGAGGAAATGGACCAAGAACACCATCAAATATGCCCGGCTACTTCTAGTGCCTCATCCAGCAGTGAGAGCAAGAGGATTAATAACTTCATTGTCAGAAATCCAGCATTAGCCAACAACAGCAACAACAACAAGAGGTATTTCTAACATGAAATCAAATGTTGTTTATGCAATTAGCTGATGTTATCCTATTTTCTCACAAATTATAATTTCATAGTTCTGTAAGAAGTGATTGCTATTATTATAAGTTTATCTAGAAATGGTAAACTGTACCTCAATTGTTTTCAGTCTATTGATATAAGAGATTTTTCGCCCAAATATAACATTTGAACTGAAGTTCCAAGGTACAACATTTGCTGCATTTTTAAATATAATATGTAGATTTGTACAGTATTCTTCAAATATTGTTCTGAAAAAAATAAATTCAGTTAGATCATTTACTTGAAATCCTTTCAGGTATTTACCACATAACTAATATCTGAATATCTTACTTAATTGAATACTTCATAAATACAGAGAAAATCCCCATATCTTAGAGAGCAAAAGCTAAATAACATCATACCTGAATTTTATTAATATTTTAATGCACTTTGACACCTGTTCCTTTGCTTCATCCACTTCTCTGCTGAAGAGAGACACTGGGTCTAGAAACTTTGTGGCCTGTAAACAAATATACATAATGGTGTCAGTTCTTCTTACTTTCTCTACTACTTACGTACAGATAGAGGAAGCATTGTATTTCACTCACAAACTCAATACCATGAATTTACTGGCAACACACATTTTCAGGTCCCTCCCTATAAAAACTCTGATCTGTTGCACTCACATGACTTTCTCTTCTCATGTACTAGCCATTCCTACAAACTCTCATTTCTCTATCTTCTTCATGTTTGTTATGATAAATATTTGTACAAATTATTTTATTGTTTATTTTCTTGCCGATACGAAATATCGGAATCAATTTCAGCAATAGTCAAATCATTTAAAGCTGGTTGCTAATGCAGGCTTTGAAATTGTGTCCTCTTCATATGACCAAGAGATAAAAAGGTGAATAACATCCTTGCATAAAAGTACTGCAGAACTCACACAAATAACAAGGAATATCTCTGAAATGGTTCACTCCACAAAAAAATGCATTTGGACATAAATTGTATGTTTTAACAAGATCAAAATTGTTTGTATAATAAGATTTGGTCTATCTCTTATAGCTTACCAGTTATGCAAAGGTCAGCAAGAGTAAACAGAACTACATAGGCATAGCGAGAAAATTGAAAATGTACATGTCATTTGTCATAAAAATATATTAAACATATGGCATTTTAATTAAAATGTTAGAGCCATTTTTGAAAAAATCAAAATTTTAAAATACTTTTCCATGTAAAAGGTAGTTTGGAATGTAGGAATTTTCATGAAAATCTTGGTGTTGCATCCTTGAAAGATATTAAACTTAAATACCAACTTTGGTTTTCAACCAACTTTTCGTTTTTGAGTTATGTTGCCCACAGACTGACTGACTGACTGACTGACTGACTGACTGACTGACTGACTGACTGACTGACTGACTGACTGACTGACTGACTGACTGACTGACTGACTGACTGACTGACTGACACACACACGCACGCACGCACGCACGCACACACACACACACACACACACACACACACACACACACACACACACACACACATGCCAGTTTTTAATTGCACATTATTGTTTTATTGTTGTCATAGGAGCATTTTGTTTATGTGTTTTGTAATTAGTATTTCTTGCAATTAGTTGTAATGGAATGCTTTATAATGAAACAATGAATATTTACTGGGTTTTTTTTGTAGTGATTAATGCCCGCTTTTACTACATATGGCACCGCAGGCATGACACTGATGCTATATGAAATGAAGATGTAGCACCGGTGGAATGATATGGAGGGAAAAACTGGAGAACTCGGAGGAAACCTACCCCAGTACTGCTTTTTCCACCACAAATCCCACATGTGGTTGCCTGGGATTGAACCTGGGATGCTTTGGTGAGAAGCGAATGGTCTAACCACTTGGCTACGGCATGGCCAATATTTACTGTGAAAACACGTGCCAAATTCGATAAACATTGCACAGAAAATGTGTGGAAGCTACGTAGGCTGATGATAAAATTTGAGACAATAGGTTTGATAGTAGAAATGAAAACTCCGTACCTGCAAGTCCAATAAGAACATCACAATTGTGCATGACAACGTTGCCATGAGTCTGTTGTCGTTCACACAGTTGGGCATTGCAAAGAGCTCCCTCCAGCATATTCTCATACAGATATTCATACACATGCCTACAAAATTCAGTTAATTCAACATCTGAAACCAATGGACTATTTGTAACAGAGACACTTTGTTGAATGACAATTTTGAAAGAAAATAACCTTCTCTGACTAGACACATTTCCATTTAACAAAGAGAATTGGGGGACTGCGTAACACATGTATCTGCAAAGGGCAACTGTGTGGTATGGACTTTGGGCTGGTGGAGTCATTAGACCTTAATTTGTGCACACAATGATGACTAGAATTGGCCAGCAAGGTCAGACATGGGAGACATATGCCAGATCTCACATTTCATACATAATAGCAACATGCATCCTTTGTATTAATGTTGAAATATGTTACATCTCCTTCTTTATTCCACAGATGAAAACTGTCACTCCTAATGGTCCAGCGTTTAGTGTAGCATGCTATATTAGCAACATTATACTGGGGAAGGAGAGGGGAAGGGGAGGGGAAGGAGGGGAAACAAAAGTGACGCTAACACTGCAATGTGAACATCTACTTCAGCAAGTACAAAATAATCATTTTAAAAAATGTGACTTCAGGTTTACTGCATAAAACCCATCCATTATGGTTCATAATATTGTTCAATCGTGTGTACTTTCTAACTGGAGTCAATATTATTGGACTATTGAACAAGTCTGTAACTTGCCCTAGAAAAGAGTTAAAATATGTAAAAAATAAGTGAAGATGACTGTGTGAACATTTAGTATACACAAGTACTTGTTAGAATAGCTATAGAAACAAACAGTTGAAGAATAAGCTGGTTATGGACTTGGTGTATGTGTGATAACCAAATGGTTCACTTATCACTTAATCATGCCTGGTAACTGCCAGGTACTTAAACCAATCAGATTCATTGCTGGACTAGCCTAACATCATGTCACATTGACAATAAGGAATATATTCCATACTCTGTACTCTCTCCCATGGACCTAACAGGTTACAGTCCTGTGTGACCGCCTACCTGCCTACACACCTGCCTGCCTCCCTGCCTCCCTGACTGCCTACCTGCCTGATTGCCTACCTACCTGCCTGCTTACCTACCTGCCTACCTACCTGCCTCCCTGACTGCCTACCTGCCTGCCTATCTGCCTGCCTGCCTGACTGCCTACCTGCCTGCCTATCTGCCACCCTGACTGCCTACCTCCCTGACTGCCTACCTGCCTGCCAATCTGCCTGCCTACCTGCCACCCTGACTGCCTACCTGCCTGCCTATCTGCCTGCCTACCTGCCACCCTGACTGCCTACCTCCCTAACTGCCTAACTACCTGACTGCCTACCTCCCTGACTGCCTACCTGCCTACCTCCCTAACTGCATAACTACCTAGCTGCCTACCTCCCTGACTGCCTACCTGCCTACCTCCCTAACTGCCTAACTACCTAACTGCCTAACTACCTGACTACCTACCTCCCTGACTGCCTACCTGCCTACCTCCCTAACTGCCTAACTACCTGACTGCCTACCTCCCTGACTGCCTACCTGCCTACCTCCCTAACTGCCTAACTACCTGACTGCCTACCTCCCTGACTGCCTACCTGCCTACCTCCCTAACTGCCTAACTACCTAACTGCCTAACTACCTGACTGCCTACCTCCCTGACTGCCTACCTGCCTACCTCCCTAACTGCCTAACTACCTGACTGCCTACCTCCCTGACTGCCTACCTGCCTACCTCCCTAACTGCCTAACTACCTGACTGCCTACCTCCCTGACTGCCTACCTGCCTACCTCCCTAACTGCCTAAGTACCTAACTGCCTAACTACCTGACTGCCTACCTGCCACCCTGACTGCCTACCTCCCTGACTGCCTACCTGCCTGCCTATCTGCCTGCCTACCTCCCTGACTGCCTACCTCCCTAACTGCCTAACTACCACCCTGACTGCCTACCTCCCTGACTGCCTACCTGCCACCCTGACTGCCTACCTCCCTGACTGCCTACCTCCCTGACTGCCTACCTGCCACCCTGACTGTCTACCTCCCTGACTGCCTACCTGCCTGACTGCCTACCTCCCTGACTGCCTACCTGCCTGCCTATCTGCCTGCCTACCTCCCTGACTGCCTACCTCCCTGACTGCCTACCTGCCTACCTCCCTAACTGCCTAACTACCTAACTGCCTAACTACCTGACTGCCTACCTCCCTGACTGCCTACCTGCCTACCTCCCTAACTGCCTAACTACCTAACTGCCTAACTACCTGACTGCCTACCTCCCTGACTGCCTACCTGCCTACCTCCCTAACTGCCTAACTACCTACCTCCCTAACTGCCTAACTACCTGACTGCCTACCTCCCTGACTGCCTACCTGCCTACCTACCTAACTGCCTAACTACCTGACTGCCTACCTCCCTGACTGCCTACCTGCCTACCTCCCTAACTGCCTAAGTACCTAACTGCCTAACTACCTGACTGCCTACCTGCCACCCTGACTGCCTACCTCCCTGACTGCCTACCTGCCTGCCTATCTGCCTGCCTACCTCCCTGACTGCCTACCTCCCTAACTGCCTAACTACCACCCTGACTGCCTACCTCCCTGACTGCCTACCTGCCACCCTGACTGCCTACCTCCCTGACTGCCTACCTCCCTGACTGCCTACCTGCCACCCTGACTGTCTACCTCCCTGACTGCCTACCTGCCTGACTGCCTACCTCCCTGACTGCGTACCTGCCTGCCTATCTGCCTGCCTACCTCCCTGACTGCCTACCTCCCTGACTGCCTACCTGCCACCCTGACTGCCTACCTCCCTGACTGCCTACCTCCCTGACTGCCTACCTCCCTGACTGCCTACCTGCCTGCCTATCTGCCTGCCTACCTCCCTGACTGCCTACCTCCCTGACTGCCTACCTGCCACCCTGACTGCCTACCTCCCTGACTGCCTACCTGCCTGCCTATCTGCCTGCCTACCTCCCTGACTGCCTACCTCCCTGACTGCCTACCTCCCTGACTGCCTACCTGCCACCCTGACTGCCTACCTCCCTGACTGCCTACCTCCCTGACTGCCTACCTCCCTGACTGCCTACCTCCCTGACTGCCTACCTCCCTGACTGCCTACCTCCCTGACTGCCTACCACCCTGACTGCCTACCTCCCTGACTGCCTACCTCCCTGACTGCCTACCTGCCTACCTCCCTGACTGCCTACCTGCCTGCCTATCTGCCTGCCTACCTGCCTCCCTGACTGCCTACCTCCCTAACTGCCTAACTACCTGACTGCCTACCTGCCTGACTGCGTACCTGCCTACCTCCCTGACTGCCTACCTGCCTGCCTATCTGCCTGCCTACCTGCCTCCCTGACTGCCTACCTACCTGACTGCCTACATCCCTGCCTGCCTACCTGCCTGCCTATCTGCCTGCCTACCTGCCTGCCTATCTGCCTGCCTACCTGCCTCCCTGACTGCCTACCTGCCTACCTACCTGCCTGCCTACCCATCTACCTGCCTACCTACATACCTGACTTCCTGCCTGCCTCCCTGCCTACCTCCCTGCCTGACTCCCTTGCTGGCTTCCTGCCTGTCTACCTGACTATCTGCCTGCCTGTATACCTACCTGCCTCCCTGCCTACCTACCTGCCTGACTGCCTTGCTGCCTACCTGCCTGACTGCATTGCTGCCTACCTGCCTGCTTACCTGCCTAACTGCCTACCTATCTCCCTGCCTACCTACCTGCCTGACTGCCTACCTGCCTCCCTGCCTACCTACCTGCCTGACTACCTACCTGCCCGCCTGCAAACCTGCCTGCCTACCTACCTGCCTGCCTGCCTGCCTGCCTATGTGCCTCCCTGCTTACCTGCCTCCTTGGCTGCCTACCTGCCTGACTGCCTGCCTGCTTACCTGCCTAACTGCCTACCTATCTCCCTGCCTACCTACCTACCTGCCTGACTGCCTACCTGCCTCCCTGCTAACCTGCCTACCTACCTACCTGCCTGCCTGCCTGCGAACCTGGCTGCCTACCTGCCAGCCTACCTACCTGCCTGCCTACCTGCCTCCCTGCTTACCTGCCTCCTTGGCTGCCTACCTGCCCGCCTGCAAACCTGCCTGCCTACCTACCTACCTGCCTGCCTGCCTACTTGCCTACCTACCTGCCTGCCTGCCTGCCTGCCTATGTGCCTCCCTGCTTACCTGCCTCCTTGGCTGCCTACCTGTCTGCCTACCTACCTGCCTGCCTGACCTCTTATTCTTAAATAGTCAACATCTGCAATATAAATGTCATGATTATGTGGTAAAATATGATACTCAAGTAATCAAATTTGGAAAGGAAATGTTCCACGCCTATGTTTAGTATACCTACCTTCCTGATATCTCAAGTTATGACAGAGGAAAATCTGAGAAAAATCCTGTCAGGGAAGATGATTAAGGAAGATCCGAACTAGCCTATAAGGACATTAGGGGTTAGGTTTCAACCGCCCTTCATGAACATCTTCCTGGAAGATGCACATTGTTGTAGCAGGTCACACTGCTAAGGTAACAACGTAGTTTTTGTAAGGAACTGGGACATCAAACCTATAGTCCCACCACGTGATTTCTTCCTGTTTCCTATGGTGAACAGATCACTGATTTTCTACTCCTGAAGCAGTTTGAGGAGTTATGTGCAGTGCTGGAAACTGAGTGATGCGGATACTTCCAGAAGTGGTTCAGGAGGATGGAACACTACATACAGTACCAGGGAGAATACTTTGAGAAACTGTGATAAACAAAACGTTTCTGTAACTGTTCACATTTTGCTGTCTCAATACATATCTAGTGACGTGGATACTTCCAGAAGTGGTTCAGGAGGATGGAACACTACATACAGTACCAGGGAGAATACTTTGAGAAACTGCGGTAAACAAAACGTTTCTGTAACTATTCATATTTTGCTGCCTCAATACATATCTAGTGACATGGATACTTCCAGAAGTGGTTCAGGAGGATGGAACACTACATACAGTACCAGGGAGAATACTTTGAGAAACTGCGGTAAACAAAACGTTTCTGTGACTATTCACATTTTGCTGTCTCAATACATATCTAGTGACGTGGATACTTCCAGAAGTGGTTCAGGAGGATGGAACACTACATACAGTACCAGGGAGAATACTTTGAGAAACTGGGATAAACAAAATATTTCTGTGACTATTCATATTTTGCTGTCTCAATACATATCTAGTGACGTGGATACTTCCAGAAGTGGTTCAGGAGGATGGAACACTACATACAGTACCAGGGAGAATACTTTGAGAAACTGTGATAAACAAAACGTTTCTGTAACTATTCATATTTTGCTGTCTCAATACATATCTAGTGACATGGATACTTCCAGAAGTGGTTCAGGAGGATGGAACACTACATACAGTACCAGGGAGAATACTTTGAGAAACTGCGGTAAACAAAACGTTTCTGTGACTATTCACATTTTGCTGTCTCAATACATATCTAGTGACGTGGATACTTCCAGAAGTGGTTCAGGAGGATGGAACACTACATACAGTACCAGGGAGAATACTTTGAGAAACTGGGATAAACAAAATATTTCTGTGACTATTCATATTTTGCTGTCTCAATACATATCTAGTGACGTGGATACTTCCAGAAGTGGTTCAGGAGGATGGAACACTACATACAGTACCAGGGAGAATACTTTGAGAAACTGTGATAAACAAAACGTTTCTGTAACTATTCATATTTTGCTGTCTCAATACATATCTAGTGACATGGATACTTCCAGAAGTGGTTCAGGAGGATGGAACACTACATACAGTACCAGGGAGAATACTTTGAGAAACTGCGGTAAACAAAACGTTTCTGTGACTATTCACATTTTGCTGTCTCAATACATATCTAGTGACGTGGATACTTCCAGAAGTGGTTCAGGAGGATGGAACACTACATACAGTACCAGGGAGAATACTTTGAGAAACTGTGATAAACAAAACGTTTCTGTAACTATTCATATTTTGCTGTCTCAATACATATCTAGTGACGTGGATACTTCCAGAAGTGGTTCAGGAGGATGGAACACTACATACAGTACCAGGGAGAATACTTTGAGAAACTGTGATAAACAAAACGTTTCTGTGACTATTCATATTTTGCTGTCTCAATACATATCTAGTGACATGGATACTTCCAGAAGTGGTTCAGGAGGATGGAACACTACATACAGTACCAGGGAGAATACTTTGAGAAACTGTGATAAACAAAACATTTCTGTGACTATTCATATTTTGCTGTCTCAATACATATCTAGTGACATGGATACTTCCAGAAGTGGTTCAGGAGGATGGAACACTACATACAGTACCAGGGAGAATACTTTGAGAAACTGTGATAAACAAAACGTTTCTCTGACTATTCATATTTTGCTGTCTCAATACATATCTAGTGACATGGATACTTCCAGAAGTGGTTCAGGAGGATGGAACACTACATACAGTACCAGGGAGAATACTTTGAGAAACTGTGATAAACAAAACGTTTCTGTGACTATTCATATTTTGCTGTCTCAATACATATCTAGTGACATGGATACTTCCAGAAGTGGTTCAGGAGGATGGAACACTACATACAGTACCAGGGAGAATACTTTGAGAAACTGTGATAAACAAAACGTTTCTGTGACTATTCATATTTTGCTGTCTCAATACATATCTAGTGACATGGATACTTCCAGAAGTGGTTCAGGAGGATGGAACACTACATACAGTACCAGGGAGAATACTTTGAGAAACTGTGATAAACAAAACGTTTCTGTGACTATTCATATTTTGCTGTCTCAATACATATCTAGTGACATGGATACTTCCAGAAGTGGTTCAGGAGGATGGAACACTACATACAGTACCAGGGAGAATACTTTGAGAAACTGTGATAAACAAAACGTTTCTGTGACTATTCATATTTTGCTGTCTCAATACATATCTAGTGACATGGATACTTCCAGAAGTGGTTCAGGAGGATGGAACACTACATACAGTACCAGGGAGAATACTTTGAGAAACTGTGATAAACAAAACGTTTCTGTGACTATTCATATTTTGCTGTCTCAATACATATCTAGTGACATGGATACTTCCAGAAGTGGTTCAGGAGGATGGAACACTACATACAGTACCAGGGAGAATACTTTGAGAAACTGTGATAAACAAAACGTTTCTCTGACTATTCATATTTTGCTGTCTCAATACATATCTAGTGACGTGGATACTTCCAGAAGTGGTTCAGGAGGATGTGAACACTACATACAGTACCAGGGAGAATACTTTGAGAAACTGTGATAAACAAAACGTTTCTGTGACTATTCATATTTTACTGTCTCAATACATATCTAGTGACGTGGATACTTCCAGAAGTGGTTCAGGAGGATGGAACACTACATACAGTACCAGGGAGAATACTTTGAGAAACTGTGATAAACAAAACGTTTCTGTGACTATTCATATTTTGCTGTCTCAATACATATCTAGTGACATGGATACTTCCAGAAGTGGTTCAGGAGGATGGAACACTACATACAGTACCAGGGAGAATACTTTGAGAAACTGTGATAAACAAAACGTTTCTGTGACTATTCATATTTTGCTGTCTCAATACATATCTAGTGACATGGATACTTCCAGAAGTGGTTCAGGAGGATGAAACACTACATACAGTACCAGGGAGAATACTTTGAGAAACTGTGATAATCAAAACGTTTCTGTAACTATTCATATTTTGCTGTCTCAATACATATCTAGTGACATGGATACTTCCAGAAGTGGTTCAGGAGGATGGAACACTACATACAGTACCAGGGAGAATACTTTGAGAAACTGTGATAAACAAAACGTTTCTCTGACTATTCATATTTTGCTGTCTCAATACATATCTAGTGACATGGATACTTCCAGAAGTGGTTCAGGAGGATGGAACACTACATACAGTACCAGGGAGAATACTTTGAGAAACTGTGATAAACAAAACGTTTCTGTGACTATTCATATTTTGCTGTCTCAATACATATCTAGTGACATGGATACTTCCAGAAGTGGTTCAGGAGGATGGAACACTACATACAGTACCAGGGAGAATACTTTGAGAAACTGTGATAAACAAAACGTTTCTCTGACTATTCATATTTTGCTGTCTCAATACATATCTAGTGACATGGATACTTCCAGAAGTGGTTCAGGAGGATGGAACACTACATACAGTACCAGGGAGAATACTTTGAGAAACTGTGATAAACAAAACGTTTCGGTGACTATTCATATTTTGCTGTCTCAATACATATCTAGTGACATGGATACTTCCAGAAGTGGTTCAGGAGGATGGAACACTACATACAGTACCAGGGAGAATACTTTGAGAAACTGTGATAAACAAAACGTTTCTGTGACTATTCATATTTTGCTGTCTCAATACATATCTAGTGACATGGATACTTCCAGAAGTGGTTCAGGAGGATGGAACACTACATACAGTACCAGGGAGAATACTTTGAGAAACTGTGATAAACAAAACGTTTCTGTGACTATTCATATTTTGCTGTCTCAATACATATCTAGTGACATGGATACTTCCAGAAGTGGTTCAGGAGGATGGAACACTACATACAGTACCAGGGAGAATACTTTGAGAAACTGTGATAAACAAAACGTTTCTGTGACTATTCATATTTTGCTGTCTCAATACATATCTAGTGACGTGGATACTTCCAGAAGTGGTTCAGGAGGATGGAACACTACATACAGTACCAGGGAGAATACTTTGAGAAACTGTGATAAACAAAACGTTTCTGTAACTATTCATATTTTGCTGTCTCAATACATATCTAGTGACGTGGATACTTCCAGAAGTGGTTCAGGAGGATGGAACACTACATACAGTACCAGGGAGAATACTTTGAGAAACTGTGATAAACAAAACGTTTCTGTAACTATTCATATTTTGCTGTCTCAATACATATCTAGTGACGTGGATACTTCCAGAAGTGGTTCAGGAGGATGGAACACTACATACAGTACCAGGGAGAATACTTTGAGAAACTGTGATAAACAAAACGTTTCTGTGACTATTCATATTTTGCTGTCTCAATACATATCTAGTGATGTGGATGCTTCCAGAAGTGGTTCAGGAGGATGGAACACTACATACAGTACCAGGGAGAATACTTTGAGAAACTGTGATAAACAAAACGTTTCTGTGACTATTCATATTTTGCTGCCTCAATACATATCTAGTGATGTGGATGCTTCCAGAAGTGGTTCAGGAGGATGGAACACTACATACAGTACCAGGGAGAATACTTTGAGAAACTGCGATAAACAAAACGTTTCTGTGACTATTCATATTTTGCTGCCTCAATACATATCTAGTGATGTGGATGCTTCCAGAAGTGGTTCAGGAGGATGGAACACTACATACAGTACCAGGGAGAATACTTTGAGAAACTGTGATAAACAAAACGTTTCTGTGACTATTCATATTTTGCTGTCTCAATACATATCTAGTGATGTGGATACTTCCAGAAGTGGTTCAGGAGGATGGAACACTACATACAGTACCAGGGAGAATACTTTGAGAAACTGTGATAAACAAAACGTTTCTGTGACTATTCATATTTTGCTGTCTCAATACATATCTAGTGACCCTTGTATGTAATAAGTTTGATAGTAATCATTTACATAATACAACAGTTTTACTTCCATATGAAAGTGCTACATTTTGCCATTTGTACATAATTTTAGCCATCCCCTTTTGAAAGCAAACAAATGAAGTTCTACATGAGCTGTAATGTTATTTTCAGTTTACCTCTGCAATTAGAGAGTTGCTAATTTCCTTGAGCAGCACTATGATCCTGTTAGAGTTGCAGTAATACTGGCTATTGACCCACACGAGTGCTACGCAGTGCATCAGAGGTCGCAAGAGTGGCTCTATATCTTTAAATTCTGTGTTCTCCAGAGTTTCAAAATGTTTCTCCAGAGGTTTGAGGTACAAGGTGATTTCTCTACATTCTGCAACAGCTTAAAACATATATCAATAATTACAATAGAGGGAGACTGATGAAATTTGGGCAAAAATGATGAAAAATCCAATTTTTCATTTGTTGCATTAATATTATGTCTGTACTTTGTACATTCAGAACCTACTGTCATTTACACTGCATCACCATATGAAAGGCTGTTATGTCATAATTTAAATGTGCATGTGTGAGTAGGTTTGACTTCTGCAATACATTCATTGCCCCACAGCAGCGAAATCATGTACAATTTTGAAGTTTAAATCACGCAGTCAGATTTAATGTTGGAAAATGTAAGCAGACACCTTATGGCATTTTCTGTAAATATTCATCCTTGCAAAACAGTGTGAAAGTATGACAAAATACTTATATGTGTATATCGGTTAACTATGAGGTCATGTTTTCTGCAAATTTTATACAAGAGCTTTCGTTTCTGAAAAGAAATTGCAAATTGCAGTGACTTCAGCTATTAGTGAATTCAATATGGGTTGTAAGACTACTGTCTATGCAATGGAAAGGCTCACAGATAGTAAAGTCGCAGAACAACAAGTACCTAATGTTATGGATAAGTGAAGATTGCAATAAATACATTAAATGCACTCAAATCAACAAAAAGGAATTAAGAGTAGGAATTCTAGAGCAGTAAATATATGTATGTTGTCAAGCATTTAAAACTTTAAAAGTTATTTTTCTTTGCTTTCTATTTGTTTACATACTTTAATCTTCAAAATACTCCTAGCAGGACATTCAGGAGACAGGACATCTCTATAATGTAATGATAATATCTCCCCTGTACACCATCACCTGGCTGGTGCATCATCCAGCAACAGCAGAAGGCCACAGAGGAGTGCAGGATGGTGTGGCAGGGACAGCACGCCAACTCCCTGGCTGGTACATCATCCAGCCACAGCAGAAGGCCACAGAGGAGTGCAGGATGGTGTGGCAGTGGCAGCACGCCAACTCCCTGGCTGGTACATCATCCAGCCAACTCAGAAGGCCACAGAGGAGTGCAGGATGGTGTGGCAGTGGCAGCATGCCAACTCCCTGGCTGGTACATCATCCAGCCAACTCAGAAGGCCACAGAGGAGTGCAGGATGGTGTGGCAGTGTCAGCACGCCAACTCCCTGGCTGGTACATCATCCAGCCAACTCAGAAGGCCACAGAGGAATGCAGGATGGTGTGGCAGTGTCAGCATGCCAACTCCCTGGCTGGTACATCATCCAGCCAACTCAGAAGGCCACAGAGGAATGCAGGATGGTGTGGCAGTGGCAGCACGCCAACTCCCTGGCTGGTACATCATCCAGCCAACTCAGAAGGCCACAGAGGAGTGCAGGATGGTGTGGCAGTGGCAGCACGCCAACTCCCTGGCTGGTACATCATCCAGCCAACTCAGAAGGCCACAGAGGAATGCAGGATGGTGTGGCAGTGGCAGCACGCCAACTCCCTGGCTGGTACATCATCCAGCCACAGGAGAAGGCCACAGAGGAATGCAGGATGGTGTGGCAGTGTCAGCACGCCAACTCCCTGGCTGGTGCATCATCCAGCCACAGCAGAAGGCCACAGAGGAGTGCAGGATGGTGTGGCAGTGGCAGCATGCCAACTCCCTGGCTGGTGCATCATCCAGCCAACTCAGAAGGCCACAGAGGAATGCAGATTGGTGTGGCAGTGGCAGCACGCCAACTCCCTGGCTGGTACATCATCCAGCCAACTCAGAAGGCCACAGAGGAGTGCAGGATGGTGTGGCAGTGTCAGCACGCCAACTCCCTGGCTGGTACATCATCCAGCCAACTCAGAAGGCCACAGAGGAATGCAGGATGGTGTGGCAGTGTCAGCATGCCAACTCCCTGGCTGGTACATCATCCAGCCAACTCAGAAGGCCACAGAGGAATGCAGGATGGTGTGGCAGTGGCAGCACGCCAACTCCCTGGCTGGTACATCATCCAGCCAACTCAGAAGGCCACAGAGGAGTGCAGGATGGTGTGGCAGTGGCAGCACGCCAACTCCCTGGCTGGTACATCATCCAGCCAACTCAGAAGGCCACAGAGGAATGCAGGATGGTGTGGCAGTGGCAGCACGCCAACTCCCTGGCTGGTACATCATCCAGCCACAGGAGAAGGCCACAGAGGAATGCAGGATGGTGTGGCAGTGTCAGCACGCCAACTCCCTGGCTGGTGCATCATCCAGCCACAGCAGAAGGCCACAGAGGAGTGCAGGATGGTGTGGCAGTGGCAGCATGCCAACTCCCTGGCTGGTGCATCATCCAGCCAACTCAGAAGGCCACAGAGGAATGCAGATTGGTGTGGCAGTGGCAGCACGCCAACTCCCTGGCTGGTACATCATCCAGCCAACTCAGAAGGCCACAGAGGAGTGCAGGATGGTGTGGCAGTGGCAGCATGCCAACTCCCTGGCTGGTACATCATCCAGCCAACTCAGAAGGCCACAGAGGAATGCAGATTGGTGTGGCAGTGGCAGCATGCCAACTCCCTGGCTGGTACATCATCCAGCCAACTCAGAAGGCCACAGAGGAATGCAGATTGGTGTGGCAGTGGCAGCATGCCAACTCCCTGGCTGGTACATCATCCAGCCAACTCAGAAGGCCACAGAGGAGTGCAGGATGGTGTGGCAGTGGCAGCATGCCAACTCCCTGGCTGGTACATCATCCAGCCAACTCAGAAGGCCACAGAGGAGTGCAGGATGGTGTGGCAGTGGCAGCATGCCAACTCCCTGGCTGGTACATCATCCAGCCAACTCAGAAGGCCACAGAGGAGTGCAGGATGGTGTGGCAGTGTCAGCACATCAACTCCCCTGACTGTAAGGTAACATTGCGAACACAAGGCTGAATGTACCTGGGGCTCCTAGCAGGGAAAGTTTGTCATGCTGGTACTGGGGATTGAACACAGGTCTTCCCACACCAGAAGCGGGTGCTGTTTTACTGTGCTATGAGGGCTGTGCTCCAAAGTTTACATAAGGCCAATTTAAGTTGCAATTATAATTAATAGGTATAAGGCAATGTTGTGAAATCTGCTAAATTAAAATTTATTATAGTCCCCATAAAAAAGTTGGTGAGCAAAGATATTTATACTGATGAGCTTAGCTATAACATTCTAAGGCTGAAAACAGCAAATATAGATCCAGGATAAGAATCACTACAAGGCGTTAGGAGAGTTTTGAGAAAAGAGTAGCCTGTTTGTATCTTTAATTTTAAACAATACAAGAATATAAGAATCTGTTGTAAATATAGATGCTATCTAATCAGCTGATCTGACATCTGCTGCCAAATGCTTCACAGAGTTGCTCTATCGGCAAGTATTATGTATGAATGTTGACCTAGTTCAGTTCCACATGCTAAAACGAACCTGCGACATTTTCCTTTAAGGGTCTCTTTGAGGCTGGAAGTCACATTGTCAGGAATCTCCACCAAGGTAATGTAAACATTTGTCTAACTGTAACCACTATTTGCTGTACTGTCATTATAATGTAAATCAATAATTTTATTTATGTAGGTTAAACAGTTTTTGAATCAGAACTACATGTGCACTTCCAGGGTTAAACTTTCACCCTGTGAGTAGCACCCTGAGCTAAGTCTGTGCACAGTACCTACATGCATGAAGTTCACTAACTCACCTGCTACAACGTTCTGAAACAGCGATCGGAAACATGGAAAATAGGCACTATCTGTTAACTTTAAAATGGAAGCCATTTTCTTGACACGAGGATCTCGCAGCTGATCATAAATACATTCCAAGTTCCTCAGGCGAGAATTCCAGAATTCTATTTCTGAAAAATATAAAAGAGTACAATTTGGATGTAAATACATGTTACATATAGCAATTAGTTGAAGATCAAGAGTAATTTTTGTTATTGTTAAAAATACCAGCTGTATGCTCTTTAGACATATGAGTGGATATCTTACACAAACATAAAAATTATCCTAGGCGATTTGAGTGCACAAATTGTTAAGGAAAGGTCTCACCAAGCTACAAAAGACAATCAAAATCTACACGATAAGTCAAATGATAAAGGACAAAGACTAATAAAGTTTGCCACTACTAAGGAAAGGATAATAGCATCAATATAAAAGGACCTATAAAGAAAATTGGATCTCATCAGATGGCAAAACAAGTAACCAGATTGACCACATATTAATAGATAAGCAACAGAGAAAAAAAATAATGGATGTAAGATCATAGAGAGGAGCAAATTGTGAATCTGACAATTCTCTAGTTAGATCCAGAATCAAGTGCAGTAAAGTCTTCTATATGAAAGAAAGATGGACAAAACCAACAAAGTTGACAGAGAAATGCTGAAGGTAGAGGAAACCAAAGTTAAGTATCAACGAAATTAACACAGAATTTAGGAAGCAAGACACACAAAGAGGATAGCAAAACCATAAAGGAACTATGGAATTGAACAAAACAGCATTTGAAATGCTGGGAATGCAAATAAGAGACAATAGCAGAAAACGGTTTGATAGTGATTGTTCAAAAATGGTAAAAGCAAAAAATGAAGCCTACAGAAAATGGTTAGTTAGGCCAACAAGAATGTAAAGGTAAGAATATGAAGAACTATGAAAAATTATGCATAAAACGTGCGAAAATAAAAAAAGGAACAACATAGAAGCGAGTATTGAATGAAGAGAAGAAAATCTTAAAGACAATAACTTAAGGAGAGCATATAAAGAAACTGAATATCTAACAGAAGGCTTTAAACCTCAAACTAATATATGCAAAGATAAGGATGGTAATGTCATACATAACCAATGAGATAGAAATAGGAATGAGATGAAAGGAATTCTTTCAGGAAATGCTTAACCCAAAACAGGAACACTCCTGAACACATTGGAACAACAAAAACAGAAGGAAAAGGGAAATATAGAAGAAGTAGAACCACCTGACATAATAGATATAGAAATAGCAATACAAGGAATGCAGAACAATAGATCTCCAGGTGTGGATAACATACCAGCTGAGTTATATAAATATGGAGGAGAAAAAATAAATAAATACTACACAGGGGACATGATCATCACACAGGGGACATGATTGTATTACAGGGGGCATGATCTAATACAATTTAATACATGTATTAAACACATTATTCCAATCTTATATGCAAATTTAGCTGTTAGTTGCTTAATAAATCAATAAAATAAGTAGAGAAACAGAATTTATGTACTGAAAAACAATTGACCATTTCCATTTTGTGCACTTTTGCAGCAACTTCTGGCGCAGTGACACATGTTGGCTGGCCATTGTGCAGATCATCATCTAAGCTCTCCTTACTCAATTTAATTTGATTTTTCCACTCCACAGCAGTTGAAAATGAAGAAGCAGAGTCCCCCAATGTATTCTGGAATGAACATGAATCACCTTTGTTTTCATACCTTTCTTTACCAACTACAGCATCACTGCTCTAATTTCAATTTTTCCCAACTTCACAGATCACTACTTGGGAACAACAATAGAGCCATGTCGCTAGTAGAGCTCTCTCCCAAGAGCACTGACGTGTCACATGTTTACAGGCAACAGACAAATGAACATCACATAAACAACTTGTTGCATTAGTGCTTACCTCTAGCAGTGATTCTGAGAATTTTTCAAACCAACCTGCATTATGAATGTTTGATTGGGATGTTAATCTGTTACCCTTTGTTTATGAGATATTTCTGCTGTAGAGTATGGAGCTGTTCAACTGTTTCTGTGTTTTCCTTGAGCTTGTCTACTCTGTGTGCTGAATCAACTCTGTGCAACTCGTTGCTAAATATATTGATACTCCCTCTTGTATGTGTGCGCTAAACAGTTAATTCTATCAATTCCAGATAAGTTGCTTTTAGATACCTATGCTGTTTTTAGTGGATGATTAAGAAAGTTCTTTATGCTATATCTGTTTTATAGTTGTAAGTATTGTTAACTTCTTTAAATAGTTTTTCAGATTTATAAAACAATTAGGGATATAAGGTAAATATACTGTAGCTAGAATGATGAAGTAATAATTTCTTCAATAATTTTTTGTTGGATATGATTTAGAATCATCTTATCTAAAAATTAAGTTTTGAAACCATTTTGTGTGGTTATTTCCTGTATGCATATACATTAGTGACAAACATATGGAAAATGAAGAAGTTACATACCAACTCGTGGAGATGGATTTGACTCTTTTTCAAATATGAAGGACGAGTCTTGTTGAAGCACTTCATCAATCTGAGTTGCCCACTTGATAATGGCACCTTCGATGGCACTCTTGAAGTGCAGGTCCACTTCTTTTCCTTTGCTGTAAGCCACACAAACAGTTTGTTGCATACATATATTCCAATCAACAATGTGCAGCACTCATGTCATGGTGAGCCCTGCTTGCAAGGATATTTGTACACAGAACTAAACCTAGACACACAGATTTAAAGTTTTGCTTTATAGCACTAGTAAATTTCAAGTTTCATGCCCTGTTGCAGTGCAGTTTACACAAGCTGATATTTCCAACATGCAGCTGAGTGTATGATCCATATGTCAGACATATTTATACATACTTACAAATACAAATGCAAGTGGTGATTCTGTGTGTCTTGCAGATGATAACATATACTATCAATAAACTCAACTGCATGTTGGAAACATTGACTTGTGTAAACTGTACTGCAACATAATGTGGGACTATATGTTTAATAAATTGGCTTGTTTTGAGTAGCTTTAATACTCGTATTTCATTATGTTTGTTTACATGATGAATTTCTCATTAAATTATCTATTCACAATTGATATAGGTACATAAAAATGTCAAGTGTTTTGAGCACACACCCTCATGTTGTTTTACTTTTCACATGTTCTAATAATGATTTACATTTCATTAACTTAATTAATATTAACGTGTTGCAATAGACTTAAATATCTAAATGAACATAAATACTGAACGATTGTTTTTGTATTCTTTCTATAGATATAAACAAATGAAACCAATCTATACATGCTTTGCAAATATGCTTGACATATTCAAATGGAAAAAATTCAAATATTAATATGTATGACAACATACAAAATTTCAGAATGCAGCTAAAATCAATACTAGTTTTAAAGAACTGTATCAGTGACATCGAGTGAAAATTACCAAAAATTTTAACTTTTACTTTTTGCATTTTTTATTCTGCTTATACTCTATACTTTAATAGCACACTTTAGTTTTCTCAATATGAGCCATTTTTAAAGTTCCAGGAGGGTATTCAAATATGCTAGTGTGGGTGAGTATTCCTCACTAAACTTTGTCGCTACAGCTGACTCTGATTTTGGCCTCTCGCAAGGAATTTTGCTTCAGAAAGGTTGTAAGTTGGCTATGTTGAAATGAATTTGATATTGAAACTAAAATGCCATGAATCTGACACATGTTTTGCTTCCAAAGAGAGAAATGCAGTTAGTGTTCTGTAAATCTATAAGCTTGACAGGTTATTTCAGTGTTCCAGTTATATATTACACATTGTTTAGGTAGTTAATAGGTTTTAAGTTATTTGTTATAATTGTCTATAGTAGAACCATAACAACAAGATATTCTATAAATTTTGTGTATAAACTTGCAAACGTGCATAGTGTAGAGGTTAGCTAAGGACAACAAATTCCTACATTTTGTGAACAATGCAAAGATGAAAGGAATGTTTACATATTAAGAAACAACCAACTGCCATAGTGCCAGTTTGGGGAGTTAATGTACTGGACTTGTGGACTGATGAGTATACACTTGTGGAACTGGGAGTTAATGTAGGTATTGTACTTGTGGACTGAAAAGTGACAATTGTCCCATCGACTTTCACTGAAGTGCAAGTAGATGTTGTGTAAATGTTAGTATATACGTAAACTTGGAGAATAAGCAACATAAGCTTACCTTTCTAGGATGGCTTGTTCCTCATCATGCACCTTATCTAAGCCTACTGGCATTGGGAGCAGAGTCTGGCCATTAATTTTTCCACGCACTTCATACACAATACTTCTCAGTTGGTGCACCTGCTGCATGATATCGTCAGCCACTAGTTGGGGCCAGCCCTTCTGGTTCTTTGGGTTGGACAGCAGTGGCGCAAATACCTTCAAATGTAAAATAGGCAGGCCATAGGGAAAACAATCTTATATTTCATGTCCATTCTGGTATTTACATTCATATTACCTTCTTTACTCGCTCCTCTGCACACTATTCTTACAGAAGCTTATTCTTCAACATGCAAGGTGCAAACAGAAACTAAGGTTACAAAGCCTGCAGTGAAAGTTTAGTATTTATTTCATATAACTAATATATGCAACTCCTAGGATTTACATTACGTTATTTTTTGACATGGTGTCCTTGTCAGTTTAGGCACCTGTCACTTTGTAGGATGAATTGAAATATTCCCTCCTGATAAAACTTCTGTGCTTGCATATTCAATCACGTTGTCGTGTAGTGTTTCACCTCCTTGTTTGAAGCAATTCATTACCACCCTAGGTCTGCACTGTCCAACACTGGGTCTGTGATGTATTTTACATAAACAAACTTTTACTCTAATGATTTCTAATATTCATTCAAATTTCAAGACAAAGCTATTTCCTTGTGAATACGTTCCTAGTACATACCCATGAACTATTTTTCTACACTTAAAGTGGTATTCCTTACTTCCCTAACCAGTACTCTCCGTTTTTCCTTTCAAAAGAAGGGTACTTAGCCTAACAGTGGTTGTGATGGGGTCTACGCCTCTTTAAGCATGAGTTAAATGTGCCTGGGTATATAAGACAGTTGCATAGCATTGCCCTAAGTGTTCCTTCAAGTGAAGAAGAAGTTCAAAGTTGCTTAGAGTGTGGTCTAAACTATAGGGAGGCCCCAACAAAACTGCTTCAAGAGCGTGATGATGTTTTCTCTACTACACCTTCACCAGCCTTACCTCAAACTGCAATGTAAACAACAGCACGTGTCTGAGTAACTCTTCATTGAACCACACAACTTTCATGTCAGCAGGCACAAAGGAAAATATTGTCCATTAACTAGCATACAAAATAGCATTAAATTGAAAATAACTATAAGAAGTATTTACAAAGGCAGTTTCAAAATGTTATAGTAAGAATAAATGGAATACATTAATATACAAATCTGTTATTATTAACTGGGATATGAAATGCACATGCACACAGCCATAGAAGGAAGAAGCAGAACGTAGAAAATGGCATCTGCCATAGAGTATGTAAAACATCACAAAGGAAAACCATTACAAAGTGGTGAAAAGCAAGTTTACATGTATTTGCAAAGGTTTGTGAGGAATGTATATCCTACCATAGTGTGAAATTAGACTGCATTCTTACCAAACAGTGGCTGAAAAAGCGTATTATCTAAGGGATCGCATTACACAACAGACATAGTGAAAGACAAACTGATATTTCAAGTGAAGGTAGCAAACATAAATAAACAGTACGATAGGTTTGTTGTTGATACTGTTATCGAGCAGGCTGACCACAAAGTGTTGAGACTCCCACCTTATCACTGTGTTTTGAGTCCAACAGAATCAGTGTGGAGCCTTGTGGAAGGTCAGGTGCTTACTTCAGGACAATTTAAAGCTTGCAACAACAGTAAAGTACAAGTCATTAAATACTTTGTCTCATTTCCAAAACTCTTCCTCTTCTTTCATCACATGGTGTATTTTTATTTTTGCAGTTTCAGGTAATGCAAAATGTGTCATATTTGCATGATGATGACTTTGTGAAAAGTAAGCACAACAGTTCAACAGTTTATTTTGCTTATTTAACATTGCTTTAAACAATTCCCAAATCATAACTGCCAACTACGTTTTATTTGGGGAGGGATTAGTCATTTAAATGTGCATTGCATATGACACATTTTATAACTGTGTTATTCTTTATTTCACGTAAGAGGGTAGAATATATCTGCTGCTTTCTTCCTTCTATAGCAGTGACGATCCCATGCAATGCAGAATTCAAACCCAGAAGCTACTCATGTGTTGGTGGCTTTTTGTATGAGTCACATGTAAAGTCTGCAGAGGAATAGAACTTTGCACTTTGTAAGGTCGCCGAAGGTATACCCACAAACTTTTGACACAATTTTGTAATATGCTAACAAGACACTACAATCTGTAAAATATGCTTCCGGGCTAAGAGGCTGTGGTCCACTGGGGACTTTGATTCCTTTCCCAGACGTTTCACTTACAGCTTCAATGTTGTATAACTCTTGGTCGCTACCTAGGAGAGTCATAGATCACTGCAGCTGCAGGTGAAATGTCTGGAAGAGGAATGAAGAAGCCCAGTAGACCATGGCCTGGCTGTGAAAGTATTCATTTATTCAAGACATTACAATCTCTTTATAATTCTGTACCAGATGCTGGTGAATTTCAGCCACATTTACATGTTTTGCCCGCAGAAATCGAATAACTGAGCAGATTTCTTTGCGAGACAAGTTTTCCAGACGAGTTGCTACTTGTGTTTACCTACACATTGGCAGGTGTTGAAACCCAGCACAGCTGCCAACAGTATGTATTCCAGTTATCGTACACAATGGATGAAACTCCAGGAATATTGACCTTGTAATCTTGGTTTCTGATCTGTTTTGTTAATTGAGATAACCTTTCATTGCACAGTTTGTTGTAGGTATAAGAAGAATAAGTATCATTCACACTTCCATACATCATGCTTGTCAGCGATACAAACTGTTCATGTTGCCATGGTACCTCTGTGGTTAATAGCAGCTGCACATAGAATGGAAGGTCTGTGGTTCAAGTCCTGGCTAAGTCATTAAACATGCTGGCGCAGAGTTAAATTCTTCAACTGATTCGCATTTTCCCAGTAGACTACAAGAAAATATCACATTCAAGAACAAGGCCTGCATGTTATGATATATCCTAGTTCTTTTTTTTGTGGTTTCTTTCCATGCAAAATATAACTGAATCACGGTTTTATCAGTGGTGGTTAAAACTATGCAGTTCTCTTGGGCCATATGAAGTCATATTTTGTTTTCTTTTAACTTTTTTTGTAATTTTCTAGTCATTTTTCATATCACAGTTATACTCGTATTTTGTCTTAAATTTTTGTATTTTTGTCATATTTTACATTTCAATTCCAGTTTCGCATATGTGCTTGCAGCCATGCCAAAAATCGATTTTTACATCTAATTTTTGTCTGTAATATTCATTGCAATTATTTTCCTTAGGAATGTCTGTTTCTATGAATTTGCAGGGTAAGCTGTATCATATAGACAGAGACAGATGCAAAGAAGGCATGCATAGGTTTGTGTGGCTATCATCAGGTTTTCTGTCAAAGTCAATTACTTCCATAATTAGAATTCTCAGAACTGCAATTGTTAATTTTTGAAAGCTTTAAGATGTATGTTATTTGATATTGTAATTCTTCTTTCTCCTTGCCCTTTAAAATGTGACATTTGTTTACATTATTTATTTATTTATTTATTTATTTATTATTGAGCATGCTAGATTTTGAAAGTAGATCTTCAATATAATGTTGATTTAAACAGTATTCAGTTGTTGAAGATTTTGAAAATGCATAAAAAAATTTTAGGTCATATTTATTGTGATATTTCCTAATTTTTTTCGGTCAAAAGTGTTTGCATATTTCTAACATATTTAGGTACTAAACATCCAGGCCTTGTTCATGACACTTACTCACAAGCTTAATTACTTCAGTTCTGGGCTTTAAGATTTTTAATTAATAGTTTCCATACAAAAAGAGAGAAAATTTGTATGCTTTTATATGTAGGCTAACCTCAAATAACCTCAACTGATTTTGATAGTTCTTTCAAAATCGAAAATCTAAGTCATTTTAAGACATATGTTAGACTTTATGACCAATATGTGACATAAAACACCATCTACTTTCAATTCCTAAGTTACTAAAACACCAAGGAGGATTTGCAAATTGAAGTATGACATGTAAAGAAGCTTACCTCCTCCACAAGAGTCGCCAGTTCATCAACAGGTCTTGTCGCCAAGTCACCACATATTAATGATGTTCGAACATTTTCATTGGTTATCACTTCCTTGCTTTTGCGAATGAAGTAGCACGCTTTTGACTTCACAGAGACAGGGAATGTGTGCATTGGCTGAAGTTGGCCACTAGAGTTCACTGTGATCACCAGCGCGCTTATGTGTGGGTACAACAGGAACGCCTTCACCATGCACTGCAAGACATTGCATAATACAGACAGAGGCATACTTACGCTGGGGCTGCTACCCAGACACATAAGATGATAAATGTGGTTATCACAACACAGAATCATACTACATTAAATGTTTACTAACTATACAAAGAAGAGATAGTTACTCTGCACACAATCATCACAAGTTCTGTACTGTTCACTTCAAATATCGTTTTAGTACCTCCTCATGTCCAGCAAACTTTACTCTCGATGATGTCACACAGTTGGTAATACAGTGTATTCAGATCTGTACTTCCTGATGTGTGTTATAAACTCAGGAACATTGTCCTTAAGACACTGTTGTATGTGTTTAGTACCTCCTCGTGTCCAGCAAACTTTACTCTCGATGATGTCACACAGTTGGCAATACAGTGTATTCAGATCTGTACTTCCTGATGTGTGTTATAAACTCAGGAACATTGTCCTTAAGACACTGTTGTATATGTTTAGTACCTCCTCGTGTCCAGCAAACTTTACTCTCGATGATGTCACACAGTTGGTAATACAGTGTATTCAGATCTGTACTTCCTGATGTGTGATATAAACTCAGGAACATTGTCCTTAAGACACTGTTGTATGTGTTTAGTACCTCCTCGTGTGGAGCAAACTTTACTCTCGATGATGTCACACAGTTGGTAATACAGTGTATTCAGATCTGTACTTCCTGATGTGTGATATAAACTCAGGAACATTGTCCTTAAGACACTGTTGTATGTGTTTAGTACCTCCTCATGTCCAGCAAACTTTACTCTCGATGATGTCACACAGTTGGTAATACAGTGTATTCAGATCTGTACTTCCTGATGTGTGATATAAACTCAGGAACATTGTCCTTAACACACTGTTGTATGTGTTTAGTACCTCCTCATGTCCAGCAAACTTTACTCTCGATGATGTCACACAGTTGGTAATACAGTGTATTCAGATCTGTACTTCCTGATGTGTGATATAAACTCAGGAACATTGTCCTTAAGTCACTGTTGTATGTGTTTAGTACCTCCTCATGTCCAGCAAACTTTACTCTCGATGATGTCACACAGTTGGTAATACAGTGTATTCAGATCTGTACTTCCTGATGTGTGTTATAAACTCAGGAACATTGTCCTTAAGACACTGTTGTATGTGTTTAGTACCTCCTCATGTCCAGCAAACTTTACTCTCGATGTTGTCACACAGTTGGTAATACAGTGTATTCAGATCTGTACTTCCTGATGTGTGTTATAAACTCAGGAACATTGTCCTTAAGTCACTGTTGTATGTGTTTAGTACCTCCTCGTGTCCAGCAAACTTTACTCTCGATGATGTCACACAGTTGGTAATACAGTGTATTCAGATCTGTACTTCCTGATGTGTGTTATAAACTCAGGAACATTGTCCTTAAGACACTGTTGTATGTGTTTAGTACCTCCTCGTGTGGAGCAAACTTTACTCTCGATGATGTCACACAGTTGGTAATACAGTGTATTCAGATCTGTACTTCCTGATGTGTGATATAAACTCAGGAACATTGTCCTTAAGACACTGTTGTATGTGTTTAGTACCTCCTCATGTCCAGCAAACTTTACTCTCGATGATGTCACACAGTTGGTAATACAGTGTATTCAGATCTGTACTTCCTGATGTGTGATATAAACTCAGGAACATTGTCCTTAAGACACTGTTGTATGTGTTTAGTACCTCCTCGTGTCCAGCAAACTTTACTCTCGATGATGTCACACAGTTGGTAATACAGTGTATTCAGATCTGTACTTCCTGATGTGAGATATAAACTCAGGAACATTGTCCTTAAGACACTGTTGTATGTGTTTAGTACCTCCTCGTGTCCAGCAAACTTTACTCTCGATGTTGTCACACAGTTGGTAATACAGTGTATTCAGATCTGTACTTCCTGATGTGTGATATAAACTCAGGAACATTGTCCTTAAGACACTGTTGTATGTGTTTAGTACCTCCTCATGTCCAGCAAACTTTACTCTCGATGATGTCACACAGTTGGTAATACAGTGTATTCAGATCTGTACTTCCTGATGTGTGATATAAACTCAGGAACATTGTCCTTAAGACACTGTTGTATGTGTTTAGTACCTCCTCGTGTCCAGCAAACTTTACTCTCGATGATGTCACACAGTTGGTAATACAGTGTATTCAGATCTGTACTTCCTGATGTGTGATATAAACTCAGGAACATTGTCCTTAAGACACTGTTGTATGTGTTTAGTACCTCCTCGTGTGGAGCAAACTTTACTCTCGATATTGTCACACAGTTGGTAATACAGTGTATTCAGATCTGTACTTCCTGATGTGTGATATAAACTCAGGAACATTGTCCTTAAGACACTGTTGTATGTGTTTAGTATCTCCTCGTGTCCAGCAAACTTTACTCTCGATGATGTCACACAGTTGGTAATACAGTGTATTCAGATCTGTACTTCCTGATGTGTGATATAAACTCAGGAACATTGTCCTTAAGACACTGTTGTATGTGTTTAGTATCTCCTCATGTCCAGCAAACTTTACTCTCGATGATGTCACACAGTTGGTAATACAGTGTATTCAGATCTGTACTTCCTGATGTGTGATATAAACTCAGGAACATTGTCCTTAAGACACTGTTGTATGTGTTTAGTACCTCCTCATGTCCAGCAAACTTTACTCTCGATGATGTCACACAGTTGGTAATACAGTGTATTCAGATCTGTACTTCCTGATGTGTGATATAAACTCAGGAACATTGTCCTTAAGACACTGTTGTATGTGTTTAGTACCTCCTCGTGTGGAGCAAACTTTACTCTCGATGTTGTCACACAGTTGGTAATACAGTGTATTCAGATCTGTACTTCCTGATGTGTGATATAAACTCAGGAACATTGTCCTTAAGACACTGTTGTATGTGTTTAGTACCTCCTCGTGTCCAGCAAACTTTACTCTCGATGATGTCACACAGTTGGTAATACAGTGTATTCAGATCTGTACTTCCTGATGTGTGATATAAACTCAGGAACATTGTCCTTAAGACACTGTTGTATGTGTTTAGTACCTCCTCATTTCCAGCAAACTTTACTCTCGATGTTGTCACACAGTTGGTAATACAGTGTATTCAGATCTGTACTTCCTGATGTGTGGTATAAACTCAGGAACATTGTCCTTAAGTCACTGTTGTATGTGTTTAGTACCTCCTCGTGTCCAGCAAACTTTACTCTCGATGTTGTCACACAGTTGGTAATACAGTGTATTCAGATCTGTACTTCCTGATGTGTGATATAAACTCAGGAACATTGTCCTTAAGACACTGTTGTATGTGTTTAGTACCTCCTCGTGTCCAGCAAACTTTACTCTCGATGTTGTCACACAGTTGGTAATACAGTGTATTCAGATCTGTACTTCCTGATGTGTGTTATAAACTCAGGAACATTGTCCTTAAGTCACTGTTGTATGTGTTTAGTACCTCCTCGTGTCCAGCAAACTTTACTCTCGATGATGTCACACAGTTGGTAATACAGTGTATTCAGATCTGTACTTCCTGATGTGTGTTATAAACTCAGGAACATTGTCCTTAAGACACTGTTGTATGTGTTTAGTACCTCCTCGTGTCCAGCAAACTTTACTCTCGATGATGTCACACAGTTGGTAATACAGTGTATTCAGATCTGTACTTCCTGATGTGTGATATAAACTCAGGAACATTGTCCTTAAGACACTGTTGTATGTGTTTAGTACCTCCTCGTGTCCAGCAAACTTTACTCTCGATGATGTCACACAGTTGGTAATACAGTGTATTCAGATCTGTACTTCCTGATGTGTGATATAAACTCAGGAACATTGTCCTTAAGACACTGTTGTATGTGTTTAGTACCTCCTCATGTCCAGCAAACTTTACTCTCGATGATGTCACACAGTTGGTAGTACAGTGTATTCAGATCTGTACTTCCTGATGTGTGATATAAACTCAGGAACATTGTCCTTAAGACACTGTTGTATGTGTTTAGTACCTCCTCGTGTCCAGCAAACTTTACTCTCGATGATGTCACACAGTTGGTAGTACAGTGTATTCAGATCTGTACTTCCTGATGTGTGATATAAACTCAGGAACATTGTCCTTAAGACACTGTTGTATGTGTTTAGTACCTCCTCATGTCCAGCAAACTTTACTCTCGATGATGTCACACAGTTGGTAGTACAGTGTATTCAGATCTGTACTTCCTGATGTGTGATATAAACTCAGGAACATTGTCCTTAAGACACTGTTGTATGTGTTTAGTACCTCCTCATGTCCAGCAAACTTTACTCTCGATGATGTCACACAGTTGGTAGTACAGTGTATTCAGATCTGTACTTCCTGATGTGTGATATAAACTCAGGAACATTGTCCTTAAGACACTGTTGTATGTGTTTAGTACCTCCTCGTGTCCAGCAAACTTTACTCTCGATGATGTCACACAGTTGGTAATACAGTGTATTCAGATCTGTACTTCCTGATGTGTGTTATAAACTCAGGAACATTGTCCTTAAGTCACTGTTGTATGTGTTTAGTACCTCCTCGTGTCCAGCAAACTTTACTCTCGATGTTGTCACACAGTTGGTAATACAGTGTATTCAGATCTGTACTTCCTGATGTGTGATATAAACTCAGGAACATTGTCCTTAAGACACTGTTGTATGTGTTTAGTACCTCCTCATGTGGAGCAAACTTTACTCTCGATGTTGTCACACAGTTGGTAATACAGTGTATTCAGATCTGTACTTCCTGATGTGTGATATAAACTCAGGAACATTGTCCTTAAGACACTGTTGTATGTGTTTAGTACCTCCTCATGTGGAGCAAACTTTACTCTCGATGATGTCACACAGTTGGTAATACAGTGTATTCAGATCTGTACTTCCTGATGTGTGATATAAACTCAGGAACATTGTCCTTAAGACACTGTTGTATGTGTTTAGTACCTCCTCATGTCCAGCAAACTTTACTCTCGATGTTGTCACACAGTTGGTAATACAGTGTATTCAGATCTGTACTTCCTGATGTGTGATATAAACTCAGGAACATTGTCCTTAAGACACTGTTGTATGTGTTTAGTACCTCCTCATGTCCAGCAAACTTTACTCTCGATGTTGTCACACAGTTGGTAATACAGTGTATTCAGATCTGTACTTCCTGATGTGTGTTATAAACTCAGGAACATTGTCCTTAAGACACTGTTGTATGTGTTTAGTACCTCCTCGTGTCCAGCAAACTTTACTCTCGATGATGTCACACAGTTGGTAATACAGTGTATTAAGATCTGTACTTCCTGATGTGTGATATAAACTCAGGAACATTGTCCTTAAGACACTGTTGTATGTGTTTAGTACCTTCTCGTGTCCAGCAAACTTTACTCTCGATGTTGTCACACAGTTGGTAATACAGTGTATTCAGATCTGTACTTCCTGATGTGTGATATAAACTCAGGAACATTGTCCTTAAGACACTGTTGTATGTGTTTAGTACCTCCTCGTGTCCAGCAAACTTTACTCTCGATGTTGTCACACAGTTGGTAATACAGTGTATTCAGATCTGTACTTCCTGATGTGTGATATAAACTCAGGAACATTGTCCTTAAGACACTGTTGTATGTGTTTAGTACCTCCTCATGTCCAGCAAACTTTACTCTCGATGATGTCACACAGTTGGTAATACAGTGTATTCAGATCTGTACTTCCTGATGTGTGATATAAACTCAGGAACATTGTCCTTAAGACACTGTTGTATGTGTTTTGTACCTCCTCGTGTCCAGCAAACTTTACTCTCGATGAGTAGGTTTTGAAAGAACAGAATATTCACTTAGTACCAGTGAATATCTACTGAACTCAAACATCAAAGATGCCATCCCACCCAATGAAAAATCTGGCATTTAACAAATTGAGTGCAGTGACTGTAATCAAGTGTATATAAGAAAAACCAAAAGAAATTTAGAAATGAGATCCAAGGAACACTTTGGAAAAGTAAAAAACAAACAGTTGGAAAAATCAGCAGTTGCCACTCACTTTTGGACCAAAAACCACAACATAAAGCCAAAAACTGAAACTTCTCAAACATGTAACAGCAAAACAAGAGCTGTTCACATGGGAAAAAATCTTCAGTTTGAAAAATAGAAACAGAGTATTCAATTTCGACATTCCGAAGTAAGATATTTTTAGCATGTTCCTTGAACCACCACCAGAGGAGACCTGACCATCCACACCAGCGAGAACCAGTCAATGTCCGGTTGATAATGGAGGAAAGTCAGCCTCCCAAACATGTTCTGGTAAATTATAAGTAAGTGTTGTGTAGTGTTATTAATCAACTCACCTTTTTGGTTTAAATTAATTATTAAACACTGTTTTCTAACTTCCAAGAAAGAAGATTGTTGTATGTGTTTAGCCATAGCAACTGGTACAGAGTCTTATGATATATAACACTGAGTTTTTCAACAAAACCTACATCTTTTCTTGCTACCAAGAGTCATGGAAAATTGTCCCAAATCTACAGTTGCCGCAATGGAAATCTTTACAAGGTAATAAAAACAACAAATACCGACTTTTAATGGTTTTATTTTTAACTTCTGCATACAATTAGTACTTGGTCATATTTCCCTTAACTTTTATCACTTCCCGGAGTCTCCTAGGCATTGAGTCTGCTAGATATTCAAAATATTTTTTGTCCATTTCCACCCACAACTTCTTTAACACTTCTGTAGCTCCTTAATACTTGATGGTTGCAGCTCTTCTATTTTATTTTTTATTTGATTCCAAGCATTTTCTATGGGATTTAGGTCAGGAGAGTTACCAGGCCATTCAAGTACAGGTATATTATTATCTTTCAGGAGCTTCTGAACCAACTTTGTCCTATGTGCAGGGGCACCATCATGCATGAAGTACTGACACTGGTGAATCGGCCAAAATGTGAACAAATGCTGTTGTAACACTTCTAAACAGTTACTTCCCTTCATTGTGATATTCTTTGGGAGAAGTACAAGCCACTAAAAGCACCCCATACAATCACACTTTCTGGATGTTTAACAGTTTTGACAGTAAACTTTGGATCATATCGTGACACATTTTTTGGCCTCCTCACCATTTTGGACTTTCCTCTGACCAGTTTGAAAGTGCTTTCATAAGAAAACATTACTTTATGCCAGTTCTCTGATGTCCAGTGCTGACACGTCTTGCAAAAATGTATGCTTTTCTTCTTCATAGCTTCAGTCAGAAGAGGTTTCTTGGCTGCACACCGACTTGGTAAACCTAAGTCTTTTTGAAGTCGATGCTGAATGGTCCTTCTTGCAACATTGTTGAGAAGGTCTGGGTGTTTCTTCTTTAACCCTGCCGCTGTAATCCATGGATTAGCCATCACTTCACGTTTTAGCAGGCCATCTTGTTCTTGTTGAAGTCTTTCTTTTACCACCTGAGCCGATTTTTCATCTTGGTGTGGCGCCAGGTGGAAAAGATGGTGCTGCTGTTTTTAGGTCATAAATAGCTTGTCTTGAAACCTTTATATCGGCAGCTACATGAATCACAGAGGTACCTACTTTCAATAGAGTTAAAGCATGAGTCTTCTCCTCAGAAGTGTGCTTCTAGCGTCCCATTATTTGTATTATAATGAGAAATACACAGCTTTAAAAATGGCACTCAGGTTAAAAAGTTAATAGCGACAACAAACTCAAAATAGAACACTCTATACAAATACCAGAGACTGACTGAGATCTGGCCTGCTAATAGAAGCAAGCTGCTACTGTGCACTCCAGAATCACGTGATTTGCAGCTCCGCCCACTCCTTTGTATAGTGGCGAGAGAAGAACAAACTGAGCACATTGTCTATGTAAAGATTTTCCTTGCACTAACAATGTAAAGATTTCAATTGCGGCGACTGTATAATTAGTATAACACTTGCTATACCAATATTTACATCTGCCATGTCTATTTCTCACAAGAACTATTATTTGGTTTGGAAGAAAAATCCATGATAGATAGGCAGAGACTGTTGCTTTTGTGTACAATTCCATTGGATGTGAAAAAATTGGTCAAAACATTGCCTAATGTGCTTTTTGTTGGGTGAATTGGAAGCAGGTGAAAAAATATTACTGGTCAGTTAGACCAATGCACAGAGTCTACTTTCCACTTTATTATTGCTATGGTTATGCATACAGATTGCCATTCTTGTTACTCATTTGTTTTGTACCAAAATGTGTGTACTACTTTCCTTACTGTTCTTGTTTTGATTTTGATTTCAATTCTAACGTTATTGTGAACCAGGCTTTATGAGTTGTAAGTTTTCAGTTAATTAAACAGTAGATAAATTAATTTTACTGAATTGGTTCCTTGTTATTTGTCAGTCAAGTGACCTTTAGGACATGTTGCACAAGAATACTTACACAATACTCACTGTTTGACAATAGCTTCGCCCACTTGTCAGGTTTTATTCTTATTGATCTTTGTAAATAATTGAAAATAAATAAAAATCTTGGATCTTCAGTCTCATCATCTGGCTTTTTCTCCGTTTTAGTTGCAGGTTCCTCCTCAGCCATGATGTATATTTCTGAAATCTATAAAAATATTTCACTTCAATTCTTGGTTTCCCTGCTACTTATATTAGCCACAGGAAGTATTGTATCCCACCTTAAGATTTCACTGGAAAGAGATGATATGAGTCTCGTGGAATAACAGAACATTTAAAAAAACATGAATGTGTATGCGGGGTGTGTGTGTGTGAGATGTATGTGTGTGAGATGTATGTGTGTGTGAGGTGTGTGTGTGTGAGGTGTGTGTGTGTGCGTGAGGAGTGTGTGTGCATGGGGTATGTGTGCGTGAGGTGTATGTCTGTGTAGGGTAGGTGTGTGCATGGGGGTGTGTGCGTGAGGTGTATATGTGCTTCAGGTGTATGTGTGTGTGAGGTGTATGTGTGCGTGAGGTGTATGTGTGCATTGGGGTGTATGTGTGAGCTTCAGGTGTATGTGTGCGTGGGGTGTATGTGTCCATGGCATGTGCTTGTGCATAAGGTTGTGTGTGCGTGAGGTGTATATGTGCTTCAAGTGTGTGTGCATTGGGGTGTATGTGTGCGTGGGGTGTATGTGTGAGTCAGGTGTATGTGTGCATGGGGGTGTGTGTGCTTGAGGTGTATGTGTGAGTGGGGTGTCTGTATAAGTGGGAGGTATGTCTGTGTGTATTCGTGTGTCTGTGTATCTGTGTATGGCTCTGCTCAGGTTACCGGGTGGGGTGGACGTGTTTTTGCATCACTCTGGTGAAAACGCATTGTAGTTGTTTATTTTTGTTTCTTCTTTAGTGAGAGTAGTGTTTTATAAGTGTGTGGTGTAAAGGACAAGTAAGTAGATGTAGTGTTGTGCTAGATACTGTAGTTTTAAAATAGAAATAAATTCGGCATACAAAGTCACAGTGCGACAAGTTGGCCGTGTTTGATTATAGCTGCCAAAGTGAGCAATATTTTTCTGTTGCTTGCACTTAGTGCAAAGCGGAGGACCTTTATAGTCTTCATTAATAGTGTTTATGTAAAATAGGCAAAAAAGATAAAGGGGCTTTTCCCCTCGTAATATGGCAAGTAATAAAGACAAGCTTCAGGAAGGCTTTATGCCTAAGAGATCACTTAGAAGGTCCCCTGAGAGAAAGAGCCATGCAGTAAATTTGACTAAAAATATGGATGAAATGGTAGAAGATATAAATAACATCAACAATACTGAACAAGCGAAAATTGTAAGTGAAATGGCAACAATGGATGAATATGATCTCCTTGTTGTTGAATTAAATAATATGATTAGTAAAGAAAAAATGGCAGTTGAGAAAAAAAAGGAATTTCATGCCATGTTTGGATAACTCAACAAATTATATACTGCCAAGACAACTAAACTAGAAATTGCATTAGCAGAGGCCAGATTGGCTAAAGATGTATGTATTAGTAAGGTTAATGAACCAGTAAAGAGTTACACGCAGACGGCAGCAACTCCAGGTACTCCTGCTTTGAAAAAATCACTCACCAAACCAGAAGCTTATCAAATGGCGGTAACTGTAAAGAAACATACACTTTTTGTTTCATCAAAGAATAATCAGGATTCTAGGGAATTACAAAAGATTGTGACACAAAGCCTAAAACCTACACAGGAGAAAATCAAAATAAGACAGGTGAGGACTGCAGGAAAAAATGTGATTCTGGATATGGAAACTGAAGAGGATATGAATAAAGTAATAAATAGTAAAAGTCTAGAAGGGAAGGATTTAACTATTGAACCTCCCAGAAAAAGAAATCCCCTTATGATCATATACAACGTTTTATTGGGCAGTAAAGAAGAAGAATTAATGGAAAATATTTATTTACAAAATTTTGAAGGCTCTCTCTCTCAATGGAAGAATTTTATAGATTTCCTTTTAAAATTTAAAGCAGGTCCCAGAGAAAAAGTCACAGTGCATCATGTTGCTGAAGTTTCAGCCAAAATTTGAAACATATTAAATAGCACAGGTAGGGTATTCTTAGGTTTCCAAGCATGTCCAGTAAAGGATTATATCTCTGTTCCAAGATGCGGGTAACTGTAGATTATGATGCTATTTCAAAAATAGGAGAAGAAGAGGAAGAAGAACAACAGAAAGAAGAGAAATATTTAATAGCAAACAGTAAAACATTAATCCCAAAGACGAGCACATTACAAAATTTATTTATATTTATTTTTTTATATTATTCGTATTATTATAAAAACTTAGTAGAGCTCGCAGTGTTGCTCACATTGTTGTCTTTTATTGTGGACAAATTCCGGTAACTCTCACTTTCATTCTCCTTCACTTCACTTTCTCCTTATTTTTACTCTCCTTACCTTCTTCTTCTTTTCCTGGTTACCCTCCCCTTATGTAGGACTTACAAGTCAGTGTCTAGAGTCAGACGTCTGTCAGGGAACACAGGAACCTATGGACCAGACAGAGTGAACACCTGCAAGTATGAGAGTGAGGAAGTGATTACCCTCCCCTTATGTAGGACTTACAAGACAGTGTCTAGAGACAGACGTCTGTCAGGGAACACAGGAACCTATGTACCAGACAGAGTGAACACCTGCAAGTATGAGAGTGAGGAAGTGATTACCCTCCCCTTATGTAGGACTTACAAGACAGTGTCTAGAGACAGACGTCTGTCAGGGAACACAGGAACCTATGTACCAGACAGAGTGAACACCTGCAAGTATGAGAGTGAGGAAGTGATTACCCTCCCCTTATGTAGGACTTACAAGACAGTGTCTAGAGTCAGACGTCTGTCAGGGAACACAGGAACCTATGTACCAGACAGAGTGAACACCTGCAGGTATGAGAGTGAGGAAGTGATTACCCTCCCCTTATGTAGGACTTACAAGACAGTTTCTAGGGTCAGACGTCTGTCAGGGAACATAGGAACCTATGTACCAGACAGAGTGAACACCTGCAAGTATGAGAGTGAGGAAGTGATTACCCTCCCCTTATGTAGGACTTACAAGACAGTTTCTAGGGTCAGACGTCTGTCAGGGAACACAGGAACCTATGTACCAGACAGAGTGAACACCTGCAAGTATGAGAGTGAGGAAGTGATTACCCTCCCCTTATGTAGGACTTACAAGTCAGTTTCTAGGGTCAGACGTCTGTCAGGGAACACAGGAACCTATGTACCAGACAGAGTGAACACCTGCAAGTATGAGAGTGAGGAAGTGATTACCCTCCCCTTATGTAGGACTTACAAGACAGTGTCTAGAGTCAGACGTCTGTCAGGGAACACAGGAACCTATGTACCAGACACAGTGAACACCTGCAAGTATGAGAGTGAGGAAGTGATTACCCTCCCCTTATGTAGGACTTACAAGTCAGTTTCTAGGGTCAGACGTCTGTCAGGGAACACAGGAACCTATGTACCAGACAGAGTGAACACCTGCAAGTATGAGAGTGAGGAAGTGATTACCCTCCCCTTATGTAGGACTTACAAGACAGTGTGTAGAGTCAGACGTCTGTTGGGGAACACAGGAACCTATGTACCAGACAGAGTGAACACCTGCAAGTATGAGAGTGAGGAAGTGATTACCCTCCCCTTATGTAGGACTTACAAGACAGTGTCTAGAGTCAGACGTCTGTCAGGGAACACAGGAACCTATGTACCAGACAGAGTGAACATCTGCAAGTATGAGAGTGAGGAAGTGATTACCCTCCCCTTATGTAGGACTTACAAGACAGTGTCTAGAGTCAGACGTCTGTCAGGGAACACAGGAACCTATGTACCAGACAGAGTGAACACCTGCAAGTATGAGAGTGAGGAAGTGATTACCCTCCCCTTATGTAGGACTTACAAGACAGTTTCTAGAGTCAGACGTCTGTCAGGGAACACAGGAACCTATGTACCAGACAGAGTGAACACCTGCAAGTATGAGAGTGAGGAAGTGATTACCCTCCCCTTATGTAGGACTTACAAGTCAGTGTCTAGAGTCAGACGTCTGTCAGGGAACACAGGAACCTATGTACCAGACAGAGTGAACACCTGTAAGTATGAGAGTGAGGAAGTGATTACCCTCCCCTTATGTAGGACTTACATGACAGTGTGTAGTGTCAGACGTCTGTCAGGGAACACAGGAACCTATGTACCAGACAGAGTGAACACCTGCAAGTATGAGAGTGAGGAAGTGATTACCCTCCCCTTATGTAGGACTTACATGACAGTGTGTAGTGTCAGACGTCTGTCAGGGAACACAGGAACCTATGTACCAGACAGTGTGAACACCTGGAGGGGGTGGTCAGCCCAGCAACACGTATGGTAATGAGGAAGAAGATGAGATGAAATCCAGGTGAAATCGATGATTGGAAAAGTGATAATGAAGCAATTGGTGGAATAAGTGGCAGGGAAAACCGGAGTACACGAGGAAAACCTGCCCTGACATCGCTTGCTTTACCATGAATACCACATGTGTGTGCCTGGGATTGAACCCGGGCCGCCTACGTAGTAGGTGAACACGCTAACTGCTCGGCCACGGCCATGAGCATCAGCAGACGTTTTTCCAGCAGGGGGGGCATATGTTGGGAGTTTGCAATCAGATAATATTAAATCATTATTTTACTGTCAAAATTTATAATATTTGCTACAGATAACTGTATTAACCTAAACCCGGCGCGACAGCCCACAAGGGATCAAGGCCTACCACCCAGCCGCTTCGTTCCCCACCTCTGCCCACTACAGGCGTCATTGGTGAGGTGCAGTATTGTAGGGTGGGACGTGGTCAGCGCCCCGAGCCCTCCCGGACGGTTATGCGGTCTTCTAGACCTGGGGCCGCTACTTGTCTATCAAGTAGCTCCTCAATTGGTCCCCCCGGGACCTAACGAGGCTGAGTGCACCCCGTGCCAGATCTCCCAGAGGGGATAAAATCCTCATGCTGGTACTGGGGATCCAACCCGGGTCCTCCGCGCCAGAGGCAAGCGCGCTACCAACTGCGCTACGGAGGCAGTCGATGTATTAATCTGTGCTAAATAAAAATTGTTTTTTACATCAAAATTAAAATAATAGTTTAATAGTAATAGATTGCACATTAAGTTCACCAACTTCCAAGGGGGGCCGCGACCCCTTGCCTCCCCTGGCAGCCCCCTTCGTCACGCCCATGTTCACGGCGCCACCGGTTCTCTCCTTACCACTTTTTCATTCTGTGCCATGGAAATTGATCTTTCTCTAGATACCTACGATTGCTTTGGTAGCATTTTTGCAATAAATATGGAGTAGCAATTATGATGATTGTGGCGGCGGTGGTGGTGGTGGTGATGGCGGCGGCGGTGGTGGTGGTGGTGGCGGCTGTGGTGGTGTTTTTTTTTTTTTTTTTTAATTAACGTCCTCCAACATTGTGTCATATCGGACGAATAAATGAAATGAAATGGGTGAAATGATGCTCAAATGAGCCCGAGGTCCATGGAGCTTTAAGTTACCCGACATTCGTCTTCTCAGGGTAGGGAAAACCTCGGAAAAAAACCTTACCCGGATAACTTATCCTAAGCGAGATTCGAACTCGCGACCTCTTGAACGTGAGGCAGACACGCTAACCATCACGCTACGGAGGCGGGCAGGTGGTGGTGGTGGTGAGAGCGTCGGCGGGGGCGGCGGTGGTTGTGGCGGTGGCGGTGGTGGTGGTGGCGGTGGTGGTGGTGAGAGCGTCGGCGGGGGCGGCGGTGGTTGTGGCGGTGGTGGTGGTGGTGATGGTGGCGGTGGTGGCGGTGGTGGTGGTGGTGGTATTATTCATTCTTGCCTTAAATCCCTTGCTTTGCCAGATTCACTACAAAATTACGGGCCTGTCTTTACACCTGCACCATGTACTACCTGCCTATGCTGATGACGACACCGTAATTCTTACTGATGCTACTGAACTCCGCTCATTGTGGGTGTCTGGCACCGATTTAGCGTCATATCTGGCCTAGCAATCAACCAGGAGAAGTCCAAAGCTCTTATCATTGGGCCCTGGGCCTCACCCCCATCTTTGGCGCCACTTCAGATGGTGTCCAAAATCAAGATTTTGGGCATTATCTGTACTATCTCCTTGGGTGAAATGCATCTCAACTGGAAGACCATTGTTGGCCGCATTAAACCCACTGCAGAAGACATACAATATCGCCGTGATCTGTGCCTGTATCAACGCAGTTGGGTGGTGCATATGTACCTCCTCTCACAGTGTTGGTTTGTAGCTCAAGTTTTGCCCTGCCGAACATTTACTAACCTGTGCGATCTCTTGGTTACTTTGGCAGGGCTGCATTTTCAAAGTTGCTCTGTCTACCCTGCACTTGTCTCCCTTTCAAGGAGGTATTGGACTGCTGAATGTGGGCTTCAAATGTTTGGTCCTATTTCTGTGTCGAGGGAAAAAGATGCAAGACCTGCACTCCACGTTTTCTGCCTCTTGGACGACTTCTTGGTCAACTCATATGGATCTCCGAAATCCCGTGTATGTTCGACAGATTCCAGCCTCGTTAGGATATTTGAGGATCTATTTCATGAAATGGAGTTATTTGGGTAGGAACAGTCAACAGACTGGCCACCGTATGGCAGGCAGAATCTACGACGAGCTACTTCAAGCATGTGACCTTCCGTCGATGCGTCTGGAACGGATTGCACCCGCTGACCTTAACTATCAACAACTCTGGAAGAATATCACTAGCCCTGTACTTTCTTACAGTGGTACCAGGCGGTCCACGACTAGATACCAACACGTCAACGGCTCACCAACATACATACTTCAGTGTGCCTCTACTGTAATCAGTCGGATACTCCAGCAGCTCCATGGTATCCCCGATGTATCGGCTTGCAGTGGGCTTCTTACACAAGTTGGACTTCCACAGCTGTACTCCGGAACGCTTTCTTCGTCCAGACTTCCACTTCCCGTGTAAGCTACGGCTCATTGGCTACAGTATCGCCTACGTCCTTTGGAATTTCCCTAGAGAGCTTGATGCAGAGCAATATTTGGACTTCTTGCACAGAGCGCGATGGAAGATTTGCTTACGGACCTTTGTAGACTATCTCCAGATGCTTGATCTTTAAATGCCGCATTGCGTGCCTATCCCACCTATACCATCCAATATCTATTTATGGGGCAAATTTCCCATAACAACAATAAACCTACCCACCTAAACAGTACCAAAAATGAGACCCCTAGCTCACAGCCCAGTTTCCCAATCCTCTCAACCATTATATTTATATTAAAAAAAGTTGATTCTGCCTAACTGTAGGTCATAGTGAAAATAAAAAAAAAAAAATCATTTAAAAAATTTTAAAAAACGGAGTACTGTTCGGAACGTAACCCCTATAGTTGTGTACTGTTTGCCAGCTCTTATGTGCACTCCGTTTAACATGAGGAAGTCTACCCACCTGAGCCTGCCTGTCGTACTTAGACACATTACATTTACTACACGCTGCGCTGTGGCAAGATGGAAACCTTGGGCTAACCAAACCGCGTCACCCACAGCAGTATTCTATTCTATTAGTGATGTTTTGAAAACCGTTAATAACTTCTCAAGATCAATGTGAATTGAAATATATAAAATACTTGACAGCACGCTAATTGTCCCCGTTCCGTATGGCTGTTTAAACGATCGTTTCTTATATCGCGGTGTTACACGTACCCGCAACACCCAATCGAAATGTTGCTTATTACAAAACTTAACATTGTGTTTAAAAACGTTTGCTACGGAACATTTGTGCAAAAATCCCCCAAAACAGGAAGCTATTTTGATTTATTCAATTTGGGCCCCATTAGAAACCTTCCACCTCAATGGTCTATTCTTTAAGTGGGACTGGACCAACTACCAAACGTAGTACATATACCAATTTTCACAGAAATCGGCTTGGCCATTTTCGTGATGATGAGGTAACACACATATATGTATATATAGCAATAAAGTAGGATATGACAGGGGGGAGGGACGGGCCCTGCATCCGCGCCTGTGTTTAACAATAATAGTAATAATAATAATAATAATAATAATAATAATAATAATAATAATAATAATAATAATAATAATAATAATAATAATAATAATAATAATAATAATAATAATAATAATAATAATAATAATAATAATAATAATAATAATAATAATAATAATAATAATAATAATAATAATAATAATAATAATAATAATAATAATAATAATAATAATAATAATAATAATAATAATAATAATAATAATAATAATAATAATAATAATAATAATAATAATAATAATAATAATATAATAATTAACAATGATAATTAATAATTAATAATGATAAATGATAATGATAATAATTAATAATAATAGGAATAACAATAACAACGACAATAGGTATTTGCGGTGTAAATACAAATCTGTATTCACTTCACTGCGCGCTCGACGTAGGAGTGGGGATCGTAACTATTCGGGTTTGTTCGGGAGCCGAAGCACAGGACGGACTGAAGGCGCGGTTTGGTTCTGTGGTTCTATTTGGTGTTCAGCTGCCTGCCAGTGTGGTAACATGGAACCAAGGACTTCAGACACAGGACAGGACAACGTGGGATAGATACGCTCAATGAGTACAATGGCGCTTTTATCAGAGATGGGACTTCATTTGTAACTTCACTGCTTTATATTGAATTCATTCTCAATGCATTAAAATACAAACACTTGCTAAACATTTGCATATTAAAAGTAACATTTGCTGCAATGATATTAAAGACATTTCATTAACGTCATGGAAATTTTTGAAATCTTGCATACAAATAAATTAATTATATTTCATGAATATAATAAAAGAATAAAGTACAGTAAATTTGCATAAATATTTTAAAAGCATTAAAATGAGAGTTGGAATAATAAAATGCATATATTTGTGTAGTAGTAGATGAAACAGTAGAACTAACACTTTGTCAGTAGAAACGTAGATTTGCCCGCCCATCTCTGATGTATTACATATGTATTTCAGTTGCGGAGTTCATGTCCAAACTTCCCGTTAAAACAAGTTCACACTCCAGACACAGATAAGATATTTTAGAAAGCGATAATTTCATACATTCAATAATAGTTTTAAAAGTTATTACATGTGTAAATCAGTTGAGTGAAATTGAAACTAGCGCATTGAACTCCAAAACTGAGTAATTTACTAACTCGAGCCCAAATGAAAGTCCAACAGTTGCCCCGTTCAACTACTGCAAATGCAGCGCCATTTAACTGCTTGCTGTTTCATGTTAATTCAAATCTTTAAATCCACATTTCCACATTCCGACCTACGACACACAACGATAGATTTGTACGTTATCTACTGCGTATTACTATAAGTAAATTCTACCGAACAATTCGATACTGAGATTTCATAGGAAATGTTTCGAGGCCCCCTGAATCCAAAAATAGCATTTTAAAATAATATTCCTATGTTGTACTGCCCCATTAGACTTGGTCCGTTAGGACATACCCAGAGATTTTAAATTTGGACCTTCATGGGCTTGTATAGGTTTAATATTAAGAGGTAGCAGACGATCTCCCTAAGAATCTACATTTGTTTTCTTTCACATTTGGATAAAAAAAAATTCAGTAATTTAAATTTGTTTCATTATTTAAAGGCTTCTAAAGTAATATTTTACATTTTCAATTTGTATAAGATTTGAATTACATTGTATAGAATCGAAGCATTTTTATACAGCAATGATAATTTTTAAAACCTACTGAGGCTTGCCAAGCATTAACGTAGTATCAGAAGTCAACTTTTGTTCTTGAATTAACAAGTCTTAAACTTGATTTACATTTTTGCAAAGTTGCGCCCACTATTATCAGAAATTAGCACGTCTGTGTACCTCAAGATCTCAACCTTCGGCTCCCCCGCCTTTGACGCCCCGTAGCAGTTTCAAGTTCAGGTTCAGAGAACAGAATTACGCACTTCAAAATAGCTATAAAGCAAATGAATATGGGCCCAGGCGATAAAATGTTCCTTCCTCGGCGTTGACAGTTGCCGGGCGTCAGGGGTGGAAGATTTGACGGTCTCTCACACCGAAACCGCCTTGCGCGTAAAACTGGCAATGCCAGTGAGCAACATTACTGAATTGGCTAAGCCCATACTGTACTCCATAGGCGAGTTAAGTAAATGTTCGGTGTTTATTCTAGAAAGTAGTAATGTGCTCAGTTTTGATAAGGGAGAAACTTTTCATTTTAAAACACATTAGATAATATAGTCCTTCACAATAGGTCGCAGCAGAAGTAAGCTACAGCTGTTAGGTTCTGGAAGTATAGGCCTCGAGCCCAGGCTAGGTTAGGTTCTAAAACAGTGGACCACGAGCCCGCAGTGGTAGGTTAGGTTCTGAAACAGTGGACCACGAGTCCGCTGTGGTAGGTTAGGTTCTAAAACAGTGGATCACGAGCCCGCAGTGGTAGGTTAGGTTCTAAAACAGTGGACCACGAGCCCGCAGTGGTAGGTTAGGTTCTAAAACAGTGGACCACGAGCCCGCAGTGGTAGGTTAGGTTCTGAAACAGTGGACCACGAGCCCGCAGTGGTAGGTTAGGTTGTAAAACAGTGGACCACGAGCCCGCTGTGGTAGGTTAGGTTCTAAAACAGTGGACCACGAGCCCGCAGTGGTAGGTTAGGTTCTAAAACAGTGGACCACGAGCCCGCAGTGGTAGGTTAGGTTCTAAAACAGTGGACCACGAGCCCGCAGTGGTAGGTTAGGTTCTAAAACAGTGGACCACGAGCCCGCAGTGGTAGGTTAGGTTCTAAAACAGTGGACCACGAGCCCGCAGTGGTAGGTTAGGTTCTAAAACAGTGGACCACGAGCCCGCAGTGGTAGGTTAGGTTCTGAAACAGTGGACCACGAGCCCGCAGTGGTAGGTTAGATTGTGAAACATTAGTGTACGACCCGCGAGGCAAGCTGGAGGTTGAGATGTTAGTATTAAGGCATCAAGACAGCGTGTGAACTTCCGTCGCTGGATGATGACGCAGTATGTATCCCCCCACCCTCCCAATAAATTTCCTCGGTGGTGACTACTGCCTGTAGATGGTTAGGATGTAAATGGCTCTGCCAGAGGTATACTGATGTGCAGTATCTCCATAGCACGACCTCCCTGTGACTGCGGGTATCCTGGTTGACCCCACCTGTGAACTCTCGTGGCCGGAGGAAGGGGGATCCTGCACTAGGCCCTTTTTGCGCCCCCAGCTCTGCGGGAGGGTCGCCATGAACCTTGGTAGCGTGCCCTCCGCCCTCCCAGTCAGGTCGCCTTCTCTTCTCTTTCAGGTTGGGTAGTTGATAAGTTGTAGACTGTCTCGTGACTCTCAGCAGCACGGGATGGGAGGCTAGTGGCTGGATGTTCCCGCAGAGTCTGGTAAGGTTAGTGCACCACGAGGACTCCCTCAGGACACTAGGATACTGGCGTGAATGTGAGTGTGTTCTCTTACAGGGTAGTCGTAGAGTCCTGTCCTGCATCCTCACTTGCTATCATGCTACAGGGTGTGGACAGGCGTGAGTGTGGGTATCCTAGGTCAGGTCCCGTGTGAGTGACCGCTATGAAGGATACAAAGTGCAAGTAGAAGTCGTAGGAAAGGGGACCCTAACCTACAACTTGTGTGTTTTGTATCACTCATAGCCTGCAATTATGGATATTGCATCTTATGCTTGTGAAATTTGGTCTCTCTGAGATCACCAATCTTATGCTTGAGGGGGGGAATCACATTAGAGAAATTTGGTCTCTCTGAGATCACCAATCTTACGTTTGAGGGGGGGAATCACATTAGAGAAATTTGGTCTGTTCGAGACCCTTCAATAATTGAACATAACCTCACCCTCGTCCTCTTCCCACCTATACTTGCCATTATTTGGCTTTATAGAGTTTTAAAGCAATAAATGTACACCTTTAGAGAATTTTATAGTGTTTTACGGCACTAAGGAAAACCAAATATTAGAAACTTTTATGACAAATGCCAACATTTCTGAGTATTGTAAAATATTTGAACAGAATTTTACAACTGAATTTTACTCTATTGTGAACTAGCTTTCTATAGAATTTGGACACTAGCAAATTAGTGTCAGACATGCATTTATCTTCTACTTTGTATTTGTGATTAGTACATGCTTATGTTACCATGCGGTTGTATTTATAATGAATTTCACACTTGTTTAAGATGTTCACAGAGCATCACAATTTTCTGAATGTCATTTTTAATTAAATTTTCTTACAGGTTTAATAGCTTTAAGTTTTATATTTGATAATTTTTTTTCCTTTCAGGGTTCACATTTTATATGCATGTTTTAATTATATTTTTAGTCTGTTACAGATCCAACAATGCAGGCATTGCCGAGGTTCTAGACTAATTTAGGCATTTGGACCACGAGCTAAACTTGTCACTCTCCTGTAACTTTGGTGAAAAAAAATTATATACATTTCAATAAAGTGTTCAATTAAAAAGCCATAGAAATTTGTGGGTCATATATTTCAAACAAGCCTCTAAAATTTGCGAAATATAAATTAAAATATAGTAATCATCTTTTAAAAAAGTTCAAAATGTAGGAATTAAAACTTCAAGTACAATCTTCTTTCTTGGAAGTTTGAAAACCGTGTTGTAATAATCAATTTAAACTAAAAAGGTGAGTTGATTAATTACACTACATAACACTTAATTGCTGGAACATGGAGCAGAGTCAGCCTACAAAACATGTTCTGGTAAATTATAAATGTTGTGTAGACTCACCTTTTTGGTTTGAAACAAATACAAATCTGTTTTTACGGCCTGTTATTGTTCCAGGAATATAATACAACAAAGGGACCCAGGTTTCAAGAAGTTGACCCGGCATGGCTATAATGCAATACCGAGCTTGCATTGTTACAACAGATGCCATTCTTGATTTCGGTGTCCAGCAGAAAAATGATGCTTGGATGAATGAAATGGCAATTTCTTGGTTCAAAACCAGGAAACTTTGCTCAAGATATTTGCAAGTAAATGAAAGGAACCTTTCTGGTTCATTAGTCAAAATTTAATTTTTGTTGCTCAAAATTTTTATAAATGAACAAATATCAGGAATTGCATAGTTTAAAAAATCTTAATTCACATTTTGAAATTAACTCCTTAGTTTGTCAAATGAATTTAGTTTGGTAATTTTACATAAATGGTGGCGCTGTGGCTGAGCAGTTAAGCGTTTGCCTATGACCAATTTGGCCCAGGTTTGATCCTAGGCACCCACATGTGGTGTTTGTAGTGGAGGAAGTGATGTCTGGGTGGTTTTCTTTGTTTTCCTCTGCCACTCACTCCACCAACTGCTCTATTATCACCATTCCAATCACCCATTTTGCTTGCATTTCATATCATCCTCTGCGTTGCTATCATACCTGGTGCTTGGCTGACCACCTGCTTCCAGGTCTTCATTGTGTCTGGTTCCTGTGCTGCCTGACAGGCGTCTGACCCTAGGCACTGGCTTGTAAGTGCTACATGAGGGAAGGGTAATCAAGTAACTACTTCACATAAATATCAGTAACTATATAATTTATTTGCAATTCTTTTCGAAAACTAAAATTTGAAGCAAAAATTTCATATTAAACATTTCATGTGCAAAAATGCTGGTTATTCCATAGTTACTAAATTTTTGGTTAATCAGTGCAGTCTGTTATGTCCAGAATTGAACTGTTTTTCTCAGGATTTTGTAAGTAACAAACTGCAACAAATATGATGTGAATTTTAATTTTTGAATGAATGGGCCGTTTGCCTACCACTTAAGTGGAACCCGCATGTAATATTCGTGGTGAACTACATGAACTATAGCCGGAAAGTTTAATATGTACATTTCATTTGTCAAAAATATCCACATGCAGCACTTGAATAAAGATTTTTGAAAAATTTTCCATGTAAAGGGTAGTTTAGGATGGAGGCATTTTTTTTATAATCTTTGTCACACCCTTCCAACATACTAAACTTAAATACCAACTTTGGTTTTAGGACTTTGTTTTTGAGTTATGTTGTCCAGACACTCAGACCTTTATCTAAAAAGTGATTTTTTTTTTTAAATTCAGGAGGCTCAAAACATTTCTGGTGAAGTCTCGACATAGTATTTTTGGGTGGAATAAAATACTTCCCTTGGTTACTATGTCAATTTGCTTAAATGTAATATTCCTCTTACGTTCAGTTATTCCAATTTTCAAATTCCTTTGTTATATGAATATATTTTCCTTCAGTCTTGTGCCTTAAACGCTTTTATGTTCTGATCACATGCTAAATTGAAAGCAACCTAAAGAAAACTGAGTTTTTGGATTTTCAGATGCATTGCCCTAAGTAGAAATGCTAAAGCAAGAATAGGAAAAGAAATCTGATGTGTTACTCACATGACTTTCTCTACACTTGTACTAACCATCCTTAATAACTATTCCTATATCTTTGTTAGTTGAGATAAACATTTGCAGAAATTCTTACGGTTTGTCTTGTAGGTACAAGGAGAATATGGGAATACACTAGACTTTGAGCGATAGTCAAACCTTTCAAAGCTGTCATATTCCATTTTCTTTGCACACAACAATGTTCCATTTGACAGAAGTAAAAGTTTGCTCATGCAAATAAGGAATATCTCTTAAATGGTTCACTTTAGGAAAAAAATTTATTTAGGCATAGTGTTTTAGCAAGATATACATTTTTTGTACTGACTCAGGGGTCTCCGTCTAGGGGATATGTGGATAGTGACCACAAGGTACCCAAGCTGAGCAGAACATAACTTCCACTTACTGGTGTCTAGGGGATATGTGAATAGTGACCACAAGGTACCCAGCTGAGCAGAACATTACTTCCACTTACTGGTGTCTAGGGGATATGTGAATAGCGACCACAAGGTACCCAAGCTGAGTAGAACATTACTTCCACTTACTGGTGTCTAGGGGATATGTGAATAGCGACCACAAGGTACCCAAGCTGAGCAGAACATTACTTCCACTTACTGGTGTCTATGGGATATGTGAATAGCGACCACAAGGTACCCAAGCTGAGCAGAACATTACTTCCACTTACTGATGTCTAGGGGATATGTGAATAGCGACCACAAGGTACCCAAGCTGAGCAGAACATTACTTCCACTTACTGGTGTCTATGGGATATGTGAATAGCGACCACAAGGTACCCAAGCTGAGCAGAACATTACTTCCACTTACTGGTGTTTTGCTCCTCACTGTAACTTTTCTATCTGACCTTACCTTGGTCATCTCTTGTTCTCTTCCGACCCCGATGCTATTAGGGTTCCCTAGGGCTAGGGAGTCTTTATTTTTCCAACCTCTCCATTTCTCTATAAAATCTTAACCCCAACATGCTGACCTGTCATGGCATGTAATACGTCCTGTGATTGGTGATCAGAGGATGTGGTCGGTGAATTTATTTTGATAACTCTCCCGGTCAGGTCGGTGAGACCCGTAAACCGACAGGTGTGGTCCTCCAGACATTCTGGGTGTTGTGAGAGAGTGATGTGACTGCCAAAACATAAAAATATGGTGCTCTCTAAAAAGCGGTTACTATTACTGCTATTGCTCTCTTCAATATCAGTGAAAAATATTGGAGAGCAAGAGGATTAATGACTTCATTGTCAGAAATCCAGCATTAGCCAACAACAACATTTTTTGTACAGTAAGATTTGGTCTATCTCTTACACTTTACTAGTTGTGGAAGTCATTTAGAGTAAATAGGGCCACATGTGTTATAGGCAGAAAATTCAACATATAATTTTCATTTACCATAATGTATCTATAAAATGTGGCATTATTATAAAAATCTTCAGAGCCATTTTCAAGAAAATCAGAAATACCAGTTTACCAGGAGAAATACCAGTTTACCAGGAGAAATACGAACTGGCTTGAGAATTTAATGTCATTCTGGCAGTTTGTCACAATAGCTCAGTGGTAGAGCGTCCACCCGGCAAGCGGAAGGTCTGTGGTTCAAATCCCAGTTGTGGCATTGAATTTTTAAGTTCCAGTTCTACCTCTTAAACTTTGCCCACACACGGCTTGTGTGTTTAAAAACACCAACAGTAAGTTTGTTGGCATAAATAAATAATAATTACCATGTGAAGGTTATTTAATCCTGGGATATAAAGTACTTGCAATAGTAAGTCACCATTGGGGTAATTGTCTCTGATGTGAGACTGCCTTTGTGGTTTACCAGGAGAAATACGAACTGGCTTGAGAATCTAATGCCATTCTGGCAGTTTGTCACAATAGCTCAGTGGTAGAGCGTCCGCCCGGCAAGCGGAAGGTCTGTGGTTCAAATCCCAGTTGTGGCATTGAATTTTTAAGTTCCAGTTCTACCTCTTAAACTTTGCCCACACACGGCTTGTGTGTTTAAAAACACCAACAGTAAGTTTGTTGGCATAAATAAATAATAATTCAAACAGTAATTTTTAAGTATCCTCGAAAAATGGCAGTTATAACCTTGAGGTTGATTATGGAACATAATTGTCTGACAAAACATTTAAACAGAATTGGGATATATTCTTCACCACTCTGTCCTCTGTGATCTGCAAGAGGAAATGGACCAAGACCACCTTCAAATATGTCTGGCCACTTCTAGCACCCTTCCCATCCATCAGTGAAAAATATTGGAGAGCAAGAGGATTAATGACTTCATTGTCAGAAATCCAGCATTAACCAACACCATATATAATACCCACAGTGTCTCGTATAAATAGGGTACCCTTATTCCGTAGCTGCTGTCTCCTTCAGCCACAGTCAAGCCCAAGGAGGAGTGAGTGATGAGGGTGGTTGGATCAGCACACCAATTGACCATAAGGCAGCTACTTGACCTGTTAGGGATGCTACATTTCTATCAGGATAGCTACAAGACTTGAGTGCGCCCCAAACCAGATTTCCCAACAGGAAAAATCCCCATGCCAGAGACCGCGCACTACTACTGCATTACAGGAGTATGTATATAAAAGAACCACTATTGCATGAATGATCTGTTATGCTTAATCACATTCAGAGTGGAAGAAAAGATTTCCAAAAGCAATCAAGTGTAGTCAAAGACTTAACGAAACATGCCGGGATAACAAAGAACTTCAGAACGTTTTGCCTGTCCACATCCTTAGTGCTCATTGATGTCTGCTGCTATCGTAGGAATGTGCAGATGAAAGCATACGTTCTTAAAACCATTTTTGAAGGTTTTATTTACCAATTTTGTGAAAGGAAATGCTGAAACTGGCCAGCATTGCTGTCCATACATTTTGCCAAACTCCATCACTTGCCATGGTTCACATTGAGAAACGCTGGCTTTTTCCTGGTGGATATTTTGTTAGATGCTTAAAGCTGATCATGTGATGGCTTTGAAACTCCATGCTATTTGAATGACCATAAGTACTCACATGACTTTCTGTAATTGTTCTAAAAGCCAATAAGTGCAGAATCTTATTCCTCCATTTTCTTTCACATGAAGATATGATGAAAAAGGTTCAATATTGGGTTAGGAGAAGAAATATAAGTATTCATTGATGACAACTGATGTATTTGGTTGGTATATACCTAACATCAGATGGAAGAGTGGTGTGCTCCGTAACTTCTGAGGTACTTGGACAAATTTCAGTTATGGAGCCTTGAATATGATGCGGCTGGAGGAAATTTGTATCATGTTCCATTTCTCAAGTAGTGCACCATATATGGGACAACCTGCTAAAAAGCTTAATGGTTCTCTCCAGCAATGTATAATTTGTAATGTTGCTCAAGATGGGCCCAGTTTCTTCCTCAGTCAACTTTGATCTCCAATACCAAGATGATTTTTCTTAAAGCTCAATCTTGTGTCCAGACATGGAAAGACCTCGCACCTATGTTGCCTCAATTCCACGACCAATCCTAACAGGATGGGCAACTTGGATTGTTAGTAGTTCATTTTATGTAACGAACTCGAAAATAGTAAATGGTTGTGAATTTTCTAATGATCCATGTTGAGAGAAAGCTTATCAATGAAGCAGTAGTTCACAATTACTATACTTTCATTGCTCACTCTGGACATTTTAACTGGATTTATCATCTTGGTAACATGTTTGAAAGAGGCAGTGGAGTATATTCAGGAAAGATAAGAAGGGAATCCAGTAAATCCACACCTAGATAGTGCAGGCAAGATTCTCTCATGAATATGGAAATTCTGTGAGCCTCTGACCATTGTTTCTCAAGAATGCAGGAAGTAAACAGCTTTAAAAGGGTGTCTCGTCTGTCATGGAAGGAATTCCAACACATCAGCCAATGGCTTATTGTATGCCAGACCCCGAGAGGAAGGATATGAAAGTATCCTCCAAGTGGCCAGGACACATCACATGCCATACTACTATGGTGGGTCCCTAACATGCACAGGAAGTTCCACGTCACCATAGAGTGCATCACCTGCCAGGTCTTTCTGATCTATCAATCCTCCTGGTAGACGGCCAGCCAACCACAGCACCTTCCCCCAGCAGAGCACTGTATTTCCAGATTGCAGTGCAGCCTATCAGTGGCCCTGCTGACCCTTACAACCTGGAAATATTAAAGAGATGAAATGAAGGGAGTGATTTGAGGAGATGCCAGGTAAATATCCTTCCAGCATTCCTCTGAGTAACCCAGGAAAAATCTCCTAAATCGCCCAAGGTTGAGAAGGTTGACTGCAGAAATCGAACCTGCGAGCTCCTGAACGTGGATCACAGACATTACCCCACTGAGTCATCCTGCTCAGTCTCATAGAGAGGGCGAGTCTTGTAATGTTGATTTGTCTATCTAAATAACACTGCTTTTTAAATGTCTGTTTTACTGTTACAGATTTTAAGTGCTGTTTTGCCTGCCTTTATCCAGTGCCTGAACATCTGCTCTCTATTAGTGAGCTAAACACATACAAGGAAAGGAATCTGAGCATAGCAAAAAATCTGGTAATATTTGGATTGGAAAAGAGAAATGACCACTTCAACCAGTAAAGGAAATATTTGACAAGCGTATGGAAATAAATATGAATGGCTCTGGGATCATAATATGCTACAGAATTGGTACTTATTATAAAACTGGTACCCAATAAATTTACACAATTAGTTCTGAGTAAAAAAGATTATGGGAAGAGTTGAAAAGTATAAGCTTGTTAAAGAAAAGGCAAGCAAGAAAAGAAACAAGGCTTTTAAGGATCTAGAAGTGGTAGAAAATTACACAGTAGATAGCCTTGTGCTGTGGAATGTTGAAATGGACAGTGTTTTAGCATGCTAAACAAACCATGGTGAACCTTTGCTTCAACTTAACCGAATAACTTGGAGAAAACATTTTTCAGCTAGCGCTTCAAGAAATTGTTTAAAATAAGTGGAATATGCTTGTTGACGGAACTGGTGTCATGTATAGTTGGCTTCTGTATCACTTTTGTAAGATAATCATGAATATCTGGAGTGTAAGACAACTCGACAATCTCAACAGTATTCCTTACAACTGTAGGAAGATGCATAATTACACATGTAGTTGGTGGTGGTCATTTTGTTCAATTTAACCATCTTATTTCAGGGTTTTAAGCAGTAATGGGGTTCAGATTGTTCACTGCATGATGTATTGAAGTGCTCGAATTAGTGTTCAGGTGTTACTTCCATTGTTTGCTATGCAAATGTGTGGTGTTTTTAGTTATCTAGAATGTGCTTGTTTGGTGATTGATGTGTTTAGTTATGTTGCGTGTTTGATATTGCATGTCTGTTCAATTGTGCATCGTCTGTTGAATGATAAAGTACATTGTGATAGATTTGTACTCTGTTTGAAAGTGTTTGGTAATGAATTTCTGTGAAATTGTCTGTGTGCTCAGTGCGTTAGCGTTTATTTGCAGTTGTCTGTTTCATCCTGTGCAAACATGTTTGGCGATGAATTTGTTAACTGTGTGTTTGGCAATATATTTGAGCCTGTGCATTGTATTTTAAGTGTGTGGTTCAGTTGTCTGCTGAACATGTTGAAATAATGGGTATGTTTCTGTTCAAGTGTCCATTGCATGGTGTATAAATGATTGTTCAATTCCTGTGTGCTGAATGTGTTCAATTGTACATTGTATGGTGTGTAAATGATTGTTCAATTTTTATGTGTGCTGAATGTGTTCAATTGTACATTGTATGGTGTGTTAATGATTGTTCAATTCTTGTGTGCTGAATGTGTTCAATTGTACATTGTATGGTGTGTTAATGATTGTTCAATTCTTGTGTGCTGAATGTGTTCACTTGTACATTGTATGGTGTGTAAATGATTGTTCAATTCTTATGTGTGCTGAATGTGTTCAATTGTACATTGTATGGTGTGTTAATGATTGTTCAATTCTTATGTGTGCTGAATGTGTTCAATTGTACATTGTATGGTGTGTTAATGATTGTTCAATTCTTATGTGTGCTGAATGTGTTCAATTGTACATTGTATGGTGTGTAAATGATTGTTCAATTCTTATGTGTGCTGAATGTGTTCAATTGTACATTGTATGGTGTGTTAATGATTGTTCAATTCTTATGTGTGCTGAATGTGTTCAATTGTACATTGTATGGTGTGTAAATGATTGTTCAATTCTTGTGTGCTGAATGTGTTCAATTGTACATTGTATGGTTTGTAAATGATTGTTCAATTCTGGTTTGCTGAATGTGTTCAATTGTACATTGTATGGCATGTAAATGATTGTTCAATTCTTATGTGTGCTGAATGTGTTCAATTGTACATTGTATGGTGTGTAAATGTTTGATCTGCTGTCATGTTCACTGAGTGTTCAATTGTCACATCGCATGATGTGTAAATGTTTGATTGTTCAGCTGTCATGTGCGCTGAGTGTTCAATTGTCCATTGCATGATGTGTAAATGTTTGATTGTTCAGCTGTCATGTGCGCTGAGTGTTCAATTGTCCATTGCATGGTGTGTATGTTTGATTGTTCAGCTGTCATGTTCACTGAGTGTTCAACAGACATCGCATGATGTGTAAATGTTTGGAGTTTTCAGTTGTTTACTTTATTATTGTGCAATGAAGTGTCCAGTGCTTGATGTATTTGTTTTGTGTGTTCATGGCTGTATGTTGATGAGCATTTTGACTGAATGTTACTGTTAATGTTTTGTGCACATGACACATGCAATATGCCCCTGGTAACCTTCGCCAACATCACAGGAGTACACAAAGGTGAGCATATTCAAGAACAGATGAGAGTATAATAATTGTCCTTCTCATATACATTTCTGGTGTTTAAAGAGAATTTCTGTTTGCAGATGGTAAACCACCACTGCCTCAGGAATCTGAAACAACTCCCAATATTTCAAATTCTTCATGTATCTGGGATCAACATCCAAGAAGACCAAATTTGAGCTCTATCTCAAGGTGACAGATCTCTTATTGCTCCAATCTATTGTCACAGGAATATTTTTCTATTTACTTCAGGTTGATGAAAGAATAACAACCATTTGCAGAAATTGCTGTTACAGATTTTGTTATAAGTATGTTTTACACATAGGTCACAAGAAACAAATTGATGGTAAAGTAAGCAATTCAAAAGATGTAGAAGCACTGAAAAACTTGGAAATGGCTAATGCCACAGACACTCTGCTCTTGACAAAATTGAAATAGTTTTTACCTGTGATAAATATTTTGTTCACGATGGTGTCAATTTCCAGGATCATATCAGCACTACCAGTCTGGCAGTAAATCTTAGATGAGGCTGTCGCTGATAAACACCATCAATCTGAGCCAGATTTGAACTTCTGTCCTTGGGATCAGTAATGGTCTGTGATGGTTTACCAGGTATGTAAACCTTACAGTGAATGCAGATATTTTAAATATGATTTTAACCACTTCGCACATGATAATATGCAAAATTGATATATAGAATATCGGACAAACTTTTCAGGTTATGAACAAAGCCCAGAGTTTGATGACCTAAAATAGTTGAAAAAGACCTATAAAATGACAGTAAATTTAAAGACATTTGGTTACTATGGGAACAGTGTTGGCCAGATCAATGTTTCTCTAAACCTACACAAGCACTTTAATTGAAATTGCAATTGTTGAATAAGATATTTCCATTTACAATCTGGCAGTGATTAGGTTGTGAATTTCTGTTCAGTAACTACTGGTAGTATGAGTATTTCTGATACTCATTTTGAATTGTTCAATATTAGCAGACCTTGTAACAAATAGTGAACATTGCAAATATTTAGCTAGCAATATTTACCAAGAAATTTCCTGTTTGCATTTCCACTAAACGCAGTACACATTTGCTTGAATAAACATCTTTCCAGAATTGGAATAGTGACATTTCCAAGTTGTTTATTGTGCCCCAAAGAAGGAGAAATTGAACATATGGAATATATAAAAAATTGTGAATCCCTTATGGCTTTTGGATCTGCAACTTCAAAATATTGGGAATCAAGAAGAATGATTTTACTGCATACGCACACACCTTTTTCTAACAGGCTTTTTTTACATTCAGGGGCTTCAAAACATTTCCAGTGAAATCTCCATGTGGAAGTTTTGGATTGAATACAATACTTTCCCTGTTTACTATTTTTATTATTAAATTGGTTTTAGAATGAATAAACCTTTTCCTGGCACCTAAATTCACATCCTTTAACAAATTTAATGCACTTTTACTTTCTCTACTGGTAAGTAGGGGAAGTGTTGTATTCCACCCAAAAATTCCATGTTGAGATTTCACCAGAAATAAGTTTTGAGACCCCCTGAATCCAAAAAAAAAAAAAAAGCATTTTTAGAAAAACTTCCATGTATATCTGTGTCTCTTGTCCGTCTGTGGACAGCATAACTCAAACGAAAAGTCGGTTAAAAACCAAAGTTGGTATTTAAGTTTATCTTTCAAGGATGCGACATGAGGATTTTGAAGAACATATCCCCACCCTAAACTACCCTTCACATGGAAAATTTTTCAAAAATTTTGATTTTCTTGAAAATGACTCGATTTTGATTGAGATTTTAGATTTTTACGACAAGTGAAATCTATATCTTGAATTTTCTGTCCATAGCCCCTGTAGTCCTATTTACTCTGGACAACTTTTGCATAACTGGTAAACCGTTAAGGAGAAGACCAAATCATACTGTACAAAAAATGTAGATCTTGCTAAAATACAACATTTATGTCCAAATAAATTTTTTTGTAGGGTGAACCATTTTGGAGATATTCCTTATTATGTGTGTTAGTTTCAGAAAACTTTCTTGAAATGGAACATCGTTGTTCATTTTTTTATGTTAAGTGTACAAAGAGAACGAAATCTCAAAGCTTCCAAGGAGACAGAAAATAACCAAATGATGAAAAGTTAAAAGAAATGCATAAAATAACCAATATATGTACACATTTTGTTAATTTGGGAGTCATTGTGTGTAATGACATAAAACATTGCTTCTACTTATTAATATGGCTAATAAATTGAATCAGACAGGTTTTACATGATTTGTATCATTTCAGTATGAAGATTTGCAGAGCTACATGGTCAACCTGAAGAAGGCAAGAGTCAAGATGATTTGTTGTTGATCTACTAAACTAAACCCCAGCACGACAGCCCACGAGGGGCCAAGGCCTACCATCCAGCCACTGCGTCCACCACCTCTGCCCTTGTTGTTGATCTACTAAACTAAACCCCAGCACGACAGCCCACGAGGGGCCAAGGCCTACCATCCAGCCACTGCGTCCACCACCTCTGCCCTTGTTGTTGATCTACTAAACTAAACCCCAGCGCGACAGCCCACGAGGGGCCAAGGCCTACCATCCAGCCACTGCGTCCACCACCTCTGCCCTTGTTGTTGATCTACTAAACTAAACCCCAGCACGACAGCCCACGAGGGGCCAAGGCCTACCATCCAGCCACTGCGTCCACCACCTCTGCCCTTGTTGTTGATCTACTAAACTAAACCCCAGCACGACAGTCCACGAGGGGCCAAGGCCTACCATCCAGCCACTGCGTCCACCACCTCTGCCCTTGTTGTTGATCTACTAAACTAAACCCCAGCGCGACAGCCCACGAGGGGCCAAGGCCTACCATCCAGCCACTGCGTCCACCACCTCTGCCCTTGTTGTTGATCTACTAAACTAAACCCCAGCACGACAGCCCACGAGGGGCCAAGGCCTACCATCCAGCCACTGCGTCCACCACCTCTGCCCTTGTTGTTGATCTACTAAACTAAACCCCAGCACGACAGCCCACGAGGGGCCAAGGCCTACCATCCAGCCACTGCGTCCACCACCTCTGCCCTTGTTGTTGATCTACTAAACTAAACCCCAGCACGACAGTCCACGAGGGGCCAAGGCCTACCATCCAGCCACTGCTTCCACCACCTCTGCCCTTGTTGTTGATCTACTAAACTAAACCCCAGCACGACAGCCCACGAGGGGCCAAGGCCTACCATCCAGCCACTGCGTCCACCACCTCTGCCCTTGTTGTTGATCTACTAAACTAAACCCCAGCACGACAGCCCACGAGGGGCCAAGGCCTACCATCCAGCCACTGCGTCCACCACCTCTGCCCTTGTTGTTGATCTACTAAACTAAACCCCAGCGCGACAGCCCACGAGGGGCCAAGGCCTACCATCCAGCCACTGCGTCCACCACCTCTGCCCTTGTTGTTGATCTACTAAACTAAACCCCAGCACGACAGCCCACGAGGGGCCAAGGCCTACCATCCAGCCACTGCGTCCACCACCTCTGCCCTTGTTGTTGATCTACTAAACTAAACCCCAGCGCGACAGCCCACGAGGGGCCAAGGCCTACCATCCAGCCACTGCGTCCACCACCTCTGCCCTTGTTGATCTACTAAACTAAACCCCAGCACGACAGTCCACGAGGGGCCAAGGGCTACCATCCAGCCACTGCGTCCACCACCTCTGCCCTTGTTGTTGATCTACCAAACTAAACCCCAGCACGACAGCCCACGAGGGGCCAAGGCCTACCATCCAGCCACTGCGTCCACCACCTCTGCCCTTGTTGTTGATCTACTAAACTAAACCCCAGCACGACAGCCCACGAGGGGCCAAGGCCTACCATCCAGCCACTGCGTCCACCACCTCTGCCCTTGTTGTTGATCTACTAAACTAAACCCCAGCACGACAGCCCACGAGGGGCCAAGGCCTACCATCCAGCCACTGCGTCCACCACCTCTGCCCTTGTTGTTGATCTACTAAACTAAACCCCAGCACGACAGCCCACGAGGGGCCAAGGCCTACCATCCAGCCACTGCGTCCACCACCTCTGCCCTTGTTGTTGATCTACCAAACTAAACCCCAGCACGACAGTCCACGAGGGGCCAAGGCCTACCATCCAGCCACTGCGTCCACCACCTCTGTCCTTGTTGTTGATCTACTAAACTAAACCCCAGCACGACAGTCCACGAGGGGCCAAGGCCTACCATCCAGCCACTGCGTCCACCACCTCTGCCCTTGTTGTTGATCTACCAAACTAAACCCCAGCACGACAGTCCACGAGGGGCCAAGGCCTACCATCCAGCCACTGCGTCCACCACCTCTGCCCTTGTTGTTGATCTACTAAACTAAACCCCAGCACGACAGCCCACGAGGGGCCAAGGCCTACCATCCAGCCACTGCGTCCACCACCTCTGCCCTTGTTGTTGATCTACTAAACTAAACCCCAGCACGACAGCCCACGAGGGGCCAAGGCCTACCATCCAGCCACTGCGTCCACCACCTCTGCCCTTGTTGTTGATCTACTAAACTAAACCCCAGCACGACAGCCCACGAGGGGCCAAGGCCTACCATCCAGCCACTGCGTCCACCACCTCTGCCCTTGTTGTTGATCTACTAAACTAAACCCCAGCACGACAGCCCACGAGGGGCCAAGGCCTACCATCCAGCCACTGCTTCCACCACCTCTGCCCTTGTTGTTGATCTACTAAACTAAACCCCAGCACGACAGCCCACGAGGGGCCAAGGCCTACCATCCAGCCACTGCGTCCACCACCTCTGCCCTTGTTGTTGATCTACTAAACTAAACCCCAGCACGACAGTCCACGAGGGGCCAAGGCCTACCATCCAGCCACTGCGTCCACCACCTCTGTCCTTGTTGTTGATCTACTAAACTAAACCCCAGCACGACAGCCCACGAGGGGCCAAGGCCTACCATCCAGCCACTGCGTCCACCACCTCTGCCCTTGTTGTTGATCTGGCACTGAGAGACTTGATGTATTTTTGTGGTTGTAGCAAGAGTATTGTCTGTGTTAATGTAAGTTGGCACTGGAACTCAAATATTGCATTTCTGCAATAATATACATCAAAAACAAAACTTCTGAACAAGAAACAAAAAAGTTAAGATGATATGTGTACGCCTTGATTGATCATATGGTTTAATAAGATATGGAACTTGCGACAACTTGTTGCTGCCACTACACAACGTGATCATGGATGATGTAAACAAAATTCTAGAACTTAGATGCATTTGGCATTCCGGATATGACATTACTTTAATCCATCGGTGTATATGTGAGCATTTTTATCAGAAGTGATTCAACTGTTATATGAGAAGTATGCAATACTGGAAGTCAACTATGTGTACCTTTGATCAAGTGCTTGACAATGAAAAAAGTAAATCCAAGCTAAGATATTACGACTTTTACTGAATTTTTGTGTTAAAAATACTGGAGTTTATATTACAGTAAGTTACAGAAACATGTGAGGTTTTCATAAAACCTAAGTGGAGTGTGCTGAAAATACAGGGTTATCAAGAAGTTTCTCCGCAGTCTCCTGTAACCAAAATTCCCTACAGATGGGAATTCTGGTGACAGCACTGGCTGCCACAACACTATGGTAATTTATAGTGTTCCATGAAATGAATTATGTTAGATTTACGTATGTAATTAATGAAAGGTAATGTAGATAAACAGGATTCCAACGTATCTTGAGTGGTATGCACCAGCATGGTGTGGAGGGACTTGTTGATAACCCTTTATTACTACTTGGCAAAGCTACAAGGCGTGTTGATGTTGGTTGTTGAGCACTGCGATTGCTTCCTATCTTGTTTATGAGAAGAGCGAAATGATGGTAACTTGGCATATAGTCAGTGATAAAACACAGATCTCTTGCACCTGCTGATGTGAGACATTGCTGTCCTCGTATCTGAACAGTGTACATACTGTCTTGTGTTTGTGCGATAAACTCACGTAAACAACTCTGCAGTTTCACATTCTTTCTGATACGTCTCGTGGCTTTGCCAAGTAGTAAGTATGGTATAAAACAAAAATATTCTGGTAAATATGTAGTACCAAATTAATTGCAACATGGCAAACTGTCTGCCTAAAAATGGAAATTTGCCAATGATGAAATGGGAGAAAACTTGAAAATAAAGTGAACATTTTATAGGGATAAAACAATCACTACATTTCCATAGGAAATCCAAATTGATTTGAGTTCTCATTCTGGATTGAATACTTCATGAAAATGCAGATTCAGGTGGAATTGAATCCTTGGATCTGATCGTCTTAGTGGGAATGTATTCAAATTCATCTGAATCTGCCAAAGATGTCAACTTCTGTGCTTGCTTGCTGGTCATTGTTTTCTTAGAAAAAACAGTGTAATTAAATAGTCACCTTTATTGTTTCTATAATCCTGCAATTTATTCTTCTAAAACGCATTACAAAACTCAAAACCTACTTAAAATGTGCAGAAATGATATGTTTTACAGATTCACCAACATAAGCCAAGTGACCAACATAAAAGCTTGAATTATTTGTTTGAGCTTTGCATATCCAAATTGTTCTAATTCTGGATTGAATTCAATATGGAAACAGATTATATTGAGAATAGGATTGGACTCGAATCAATTTAGAATTCCCATGGAAACGTAGTGAATGTGTAACAAAGATTAAAAGTTTTGTAAATCAATTTTTTTTCTATACAGTTGTCACATTCACATATATATATATTATGTAAAGCAACTGTTACAGGAGAGGGAGTAATGTTGGCACACCTGTAACATTTCTGTGATGCTGTTCTAACTTGGTTACAGTAAAATAACCAGTTTATTCTCTGAGAAGAAATTATTTAAATGTGAATATAAGCTAAACAAACTTGCTATAAGTAACACCTAAAAATGTAAAGGGGGGTGAAAGAATTATTTCAAAGTATGGTAATAATTAACTAATGTTTTTCTGGTAAACTTGTGTGTGAAGTTGTGTTTAGCACACAATGCAATATAACATTTGAGGCATCTGGTATCAAACATGGACATAATCCCAGTCAGTCGACATGGAGACTTCAAGTGTTCCCATCAATCTTCTTGCGTTGAATTTAATGACGAAATGGACAAAATTAATATATTGACATTTAAAATATGTGGTTACTCTCAAACTTTGGCATGCCATCCGGTTGAAATGGGGACTTGAATTCACTGTGAATATGCCCAACTTTGATACTAGAGGGCTCATATGTGGAAATTGTAAAATTGTTAGAATTATTAATGTTTCAGTTATGAACTGTCAATCAAGTATATGCATTTTGTCTGAAATGTTTAATAAAATGGAGAAATAATACCTAACAAACTGGCATTTGTTTTTCATAGTTAACTCATTCCTTGTGTATACAGGATTTTAGATACAAAAAGAAAATCCAATGTTACCATATGACTGGATATCAGTGGCGTAGCGTGTGGTGTGTGGACTTGCACATTCATTTTGAACTCCCATTAAAACTACATATGGGTGACATTTCTGAATTCTAAGATTACAAATTTGCATTGCAAAATATGTAACACCTTTAAATTTCTCTTTTTTCTCAGCACACCTGAAATGCTCAAACACTAGGATTTGATAATTTTGAGAATTTTAAATATTGTTACAGAGAAGTTCTCAAAGAATTTTTCTAACAGAAAATGTAGTGCTTTAGTTTATTGAACAAAAATTATTTACTTTGCTGCTGTTTTTATAAAATGGAATGTGCTTCGGATTACGCAATGAGACTACTTCTCTCAGGGCGTGGTACTAGATGGAATGAATAAACACTCGATGTAATGTCACTATAATATAATACTTTATTAACACTTTTTTCATCGTTACAATTGAATTATCTTTCGTCGCACCAATTTATATTACGTTGATAGTCTTCACTTTTTTAAACTCTTTTCTACCCACTTGCACGCACATTATAGAAACAAGTCTTCTCATCTCAAACACACAGACGCTATTAACAACTCCAGCACCACTTCACATGATGCTACCTTTTTTGTGTACATCCGCATATGTGTTCATCAAATAGTTCCCGTATTGTTAGGGAAGCGATCTTTAGCTATTCTCCCTTCGCTTTTAATATTAAACACACAATTCTTTAATTTAATATATATATTAAATTTAAATATGGAACTTAACATTTTTGACGTTTAAACAAACTTAATTTTTTGTAACAATGAACAATAGCAACATGTTTTCGTTACTCAACTAATTCGTATCAACACCAAAAATAAATTACATTTTCAATAAACATTTACATAAATGATTTCCTTTTGCGGTGTTATAATATTCTGTCTCAACTTTAACCAGTTTTACACAATTGTTCATTTGTTCATTGATTGGTAAATATTGAAACTACAGAAAAATCACTCCCATATTTTGTTGATCAAAGCACTTGGTATTTGTAACAGTAGGTTTCAAGGAAATGCAGTGTTCTTGTAGTGAACCAGGCGGATGCACTTAGCTTTAAACCTCATTAACATTAACAAGTGAGATGCAGTTTTCCGAGTTTCTCCAACTGTGTGCACACATCTTTTGATGTGATTGGCATGAGGCAAGGACAACCACCAGCCACTCTGTTTCAATGGTTGGCATGATATGCTAACAATCCTAATTCACAGCAGATTGTTGATCAAAACACGCTCCTCAGCAAGCATTACACCAATTGGATTAATGTATAGATACAAATGTTAACTAAGGAAAACTAGCAGGGTATGCAACAAAACCCACATCCATTGACGCTACGCCCCTGCTGGATACGCATTGCTTATGGAAGTCCCTAACAAGTGCTGAGATGTTTTCATCCTGGTGCTAGGCCCTGCCAAGTAGTCATCACACAGCGAGTCTATTTGGGTATCTCACAAAGCACGCCCCCCCCCCCCCCCCTCCCTCAACGGAGGACAAGTGCTGACTGGATGCCATCTGCCCAACACTGCCCACACCACATGCCCGGAACTGCACCACCTGAGAGATAAGGAAACGGTGGAAAGGAAACCATGGTATGACAAAGCTCCCCAGCATTCGCCCAAGTGACATGGGGAAACCCTGGAAAAAGTCGTATCAGAGTGCGCGGCCACGAACCTGCAACCTCCCTAATGGGACTGTAGACGTTACTGTCAGAGCAATCCCACTCAGTTTGCTTATGGAAATTCATTCTTCTCTTTGCTACACATTAATGAAGATAAACATTTGTAGATGTAGCTTCATTATACATTTTGTTGTGGGTACAGCCGAGGAAAAACTGATTTAGCGCATTAGGAGAGCATAATATTTTTAAGTTCCACTTCGTGTTTAGTATAAGTTATTTCCAACATGAGATAAATAAGATCTTCGTAGACTTGGGTGTTACAAGTATTACACTTGGTCAATATCTATTAACAAAAACCGTTTACAATGTAATTACATGTCTGACATGTGTTACAGCTATTTATACATAAATTGGTGTAAATGATAAATCAATTGCATGCTTCAGGCTTAGTCAGAATGATCTATACGTTCACATGTAAATGTTTACTCTTAGTTGTTTAAAATTTAATATTTGCTAAATCCTAATTACATACAGGGTGGAAGGGAAGTCATTACATTCCTTCCAGTACGTGCTTCTTGAAAGCATTAATTACAAACTAAACTCTGACAAGTTGTTCTTCTGACAGACAATAACATGGAACTGACTATCAAACTCGGCTGCATGGAAATATAAACTGCACTGCAACACCGTGAGACTGACTTACTTGTATTCTGCTCTCCTAATATGTCAGTCATTTTTCCATGGCTGTACAATAACTATCTTTGACAAACACTCCAGCGGTTGCTATGGGCCTGGGAGACATTTATTTATCATTTTTAGATTTTGAACAAATGCAACTGTGTGACCAGGACATCTAATAATGCACTAGCTTACTTGACTAGCAGCAACATGGTCTGTTTAGTCATTCTTGGAGCTCAAGAAATAATCAGGTGGTTAGAATGTTTGCCTTTCAGCTAGGTAGCTCTGGTTCGATCCCAGGGACCTGCATGTGGTATTCATGGTGGACAAAGCGACATCAGTGCAAGTTTTCTCCATGTTCTCTAGTTTCTCCCATCACTCATTCTGCCAATTGCTCCATTATCATCTTTACAATCGTCCATTTTGCCTGCATTTCATATCCTCTTCCTCACTCTCATAGCTAGTGCTTGGCTGACAGCCCGCTTCCAGGTCTTCACTCTGTCTGGTACATAGGTTCCTGTGCTCCCAGACAGGCGTCTGACCCTAGACACTGTCTTGTAAGTCCTCCATAAGGGGAGGGTAATCAAGTAAAGAAGAGTGACTAATTATTAGTTATGTATCGCAGAGGTCACTAACTCTATGCCTACTCTCATTACATACTACTGACGTGGCTTTCCTCATTAGTTGTGGAATATGTTTGATTGCAAGTAGACGTTACTACTTCTCAAGGAGGAATAAAAGGTATGATTTACAAAATTCAAGAACTCGGAAGAAGTGCATCATCTACCTAGTGATGCCTTACTCGTGTATGGCAACTTGTATGAATCATGTGATTCCAATTCTGAAGATACACTGAAATGATATCTAGATTCAGAAACTAATCATGGAGGATGGATGAAAGCAACCTAGATTGTTATAACTAGTATTCTGTAGGTAACATCATATGCTTGTCAGATATTGTTTATTGTTGATGGTACACTTCAAATTACAAGTTGTATACGTGAACATTGCTATTCTTTCTTTCCATTATCTCAAATGACTAAAATAATCAAAATAAATACATTATCTCAAATCACTGAAATAATCAAAATGCTCTCACAACTTACAGCACTCGATAAAAATGGATTCCAATGGATATCATTCTACTGTGGAATTCTGTGATATGAAAATGCTGATGCTTTGGCAAAGAAGGATGGGTCAGCTGTCTATAGCCCTGTCGGCATCACAGATGATAAGAACAAGCATGTGGGACCCATACACAGGCAAGACAGAGACACAGATGGGCAGATGTTACACCAGAAGTAAGAGGTGGGGAGTCAACTGTGAAGTGCAGGATAGACAATGAGACAAACTAGTAGACAAAATCAAGTGTTCAGTTTTCCAAGAATTTCTTCTCGTGGAGTAGACCACTCTAAGATATGAAACAAGCTTTGCCCCTCCATATGGAGGCCTTTGCCCTTAAAGGGACGCAACATGCTTCACTCATTCATTTATTTACTAAAACTACATATCACACTCTTAACATTTATTAAATCAATAGAAAAAATCTGATGTATTGCACTCACATGACTTTCCCTACTCTTGTATTAACCATTCTTACAAACTTTTATTCCTATATCTTCTTCATGTTAGTTGAGATGGACATTTACAGAAATTATCTTATTGCTTATTTCCTTGTAGGTACAAGGGAAATATGGGAATACGGTAGACTTTGTGCAATAGTCAAATCTGTTAAAGCTTTGCATACTTAACATATAAAAAAATGAACAACGATGTTCCATTTCATGAAGGTTTTGTTTTCCGAAGCTGACACACATGACAAGGAATATCTCAGAAATGGTTGACACTAAAACAAAATTTATTCAGACATAAATTGTGTGCTTTGGCAAGATCTACATTTTTTCTAGAGTAAGATTTTGTATATCTCTTACAGTTTATAACTTATTCAAAAGTCATCCAGAGCTAAACAGGATTAAATAGGCTTTAGCCAGAAAATTCACAATATACATTTCATTTGTCATACATATATCTTTCAAGAAAATATAACTTTTTAAAAAGTTTTCCATGTAAAGGGTGGTTTAGGGTGGGGCTATTTTCTTCAAAATCTTTGTGTCGCGTCCTTGAAAGACATTAAACTTAAATATCTACTTTGGTTTCTAACCAATCTTTCGTTTTTGAGTTATGATGTCCACAAACTGACACACACACACACACACACACACACACACACACACACACACACACACACACACACACACACACACACACACACACACACACACGGACTTTTTCTGCATTATGACGCCGGTCGAGGGCTGAGGCGGCAACACAACAAAGGCTCGGAGCCGGGCTGTCTCGCACGCCACGCCGTACGCCCATCAAAGACGCTCAGGCCACCAGGCGCCACTGCATGTGTACCTACGTGTGACAACAATCAGAGCGTCACGCCAAAAGGGTTTCTCGATTATTCGAGAAGTTTCCTGCGGCCGGCGTATTTGTACAAGTTCGAGAAAGGTCCTCGTCGGCCGCACCGTAGCCGAGTATTTAGACATTCGCTTCTCATCAAAGCGGCCTGGGTTCGATCCCAGGTAACCGCATCTGGGATTTGTGATGGACGAAGCGGCGCTTGGGCGGGTTTCCTCCGGGTTCTCCGGTTTCCCCCGCCATCTCATTCCACCGGTGCTCCATCATTCAGTGTAACCGCCTGCGGTGCCGTATGTAGTAAAAGCTGGCGTTAAACACTACAAAAGAAAGAAGGCCCTCGTCATCCTCGCCATGTAACGCAACGAGAGTGGGGAGTCAGTCAGAGTGTGTGTGTGTGTGTGTGTGTCAGTTTGTGGGCAACTTAACTCAAAAATGAAAAGTCTGTTAAAAACCAAAGTTGGTATTTAAGTTTAATGTCTTTCAAGGACGCGACACAAAGATTTTGAAGAAAAGTCCTCCACCCTGGACTACCCTTTACGTGGAAATTTTTTTCGAAAAAGTTGATTTTCTCATTTACATTTCATTTGTCATAAAAATACCTTAAACATATGGCATTTTAACCAAAATCATTAGGGTCATTTTCGAGAAAATCAGGACGTCCAGACGTCAGATCGTTTTCAATCTCACATGAGTATCGGATACCATTATCCGTCCGAGACCAACCCATTCCGAACAATTCCCAAACGGGAGGGGAGACTCGGTGTTGGGCCCAGACTACTTCTGGTAACATCGGAAGTACCACGCAGCGCTCACACACTACACCAGCTGAGGGAGTCGGACCCCCCTCCCTCCCTCCCCCTACGGGATAACTCAAGGTTCAGTCTTTTAGACGGTGAAAGGGAGGGGCAGGTTACTCGTGCTCCGTGCTGGCACACTGCGATAGCAAAATGCACCGTTCATACTTCTGTTGCATTGTTCACCTGTTTATCCTTTATTTGTTTGTTTATGCACTTAATTGGCATTGGAGAAGCGGGGAGGGGAGAGGTAGAGAGGGAGGGATTGGGGGTTGAGAGGGGGAGAGTGAGGGATTGGTGGTTGAGAGGGGAGAATGGGAAAGAGTGAGAGTGGGGCAGAGGGGGGAGAATGGGAGAGAGAGGGATTGGGGTTGAGAGGGGAGAATGGGAGAGGGGGTGAGAGAAGTATTGCGGGTTGAGAAGGGGAGAGAGGGGAGAATGGGAGAGGGGAGAGAGGGAGGGATTGGGGGTTGAGAGGGGGAGAGTGAGGGATTGGTGGTTGAGAGGGGAAGAGGGGAGAATGGGAAAGAGTGAGAGTGGGGCAGAGGGGGGAGAATGGGAGAGAGAGGGATTGGGGTTGAGAGGGGAGAATGGGAGAGGGGGTGAGAGAAGTATTGCGGGTTGAGAAGGGGAGAGAGGGGAGAATGGGAGAGGGGAGAGAGGGGGGATTGGGGGTTGAGAGGGGGAGAATGGGAGAGGGGGAGAGAAGGATTGCGTGTTGAGAGGGGGAGAGAGGGGAGAATGGGAGAGGAGAGAGAGAGGGATTGGGGGTTGAGAGGGGGAGAGAAGGGAGAATGGGAGAGGGGGAGAGAGAAGGATTGCGGGTTGGGAGGGGGAGAGAGGGGAGAGAGAGGGATTGCGGTTTGAGAGGGGGAGAGAAGGGAGAATGGGAGAGGGGGAGAGAAGGATTGCGTGTTGAGAGGGGGAGAGAGGGGAGAATGGGAGAGGAGAGAGAGAGGGATTGGGGGTTGAGAGGGGGAGAGATGGGAGAATGGGAGAGGGGGAGAGAAGGATTGCGTGTTGAGAGGGGGAGAGAGGGGAGAATGGGAGAGGAGAGAGAGAGGGATTGGGGGTTGAGAGGGGGAGAGAAGGGAGAATGGGAGAGGGGGAGAGAGAAGGATTGCGGGTTGGGAGGGGGAGAGAGAGGGATTGCGGTTTGAGAGGGGGAGAGAAGGGAGAATGGGAGAGGGGGATTGGGGTTGAGAGGGGAGAATGGGAGAGGGGGAGAGGGAGGGATTGGGGTTGAGAGGGGGAGAGAGGGGAGAATTGGAGAGGGGCGAGAGTGGGGGAGAGGGATGAGGCACGGGAGAGGATGGGACACGGGATGGGTAGGGCAGAGGGGGCGGCTTGGGCGTTGAGGGGGACGGAGGGAGGAGAGTCAATCTGTGGACAGCATGACTCAAACTGTCCTTTACAGTTTACATGAAAAATTTTTGATTTTCAGTTTAGGAAAAAAAACTTTCTTCAAATGCAACATTGTTATTCATTTTTACTTTCTCTATTGGTAAATAGAGGAACTTTGTATTCCATCCAAAAGTTCAATCTCGAGATTTCACAGGAAATGTATGTTTTGAGACCCCTGAATAAAAGAAAAGCAATTTTAGAAAAAGGTCCGCGCGCGCGCGTCTGCTAGTATGTGGACAGCATAACTTCAAAACCAAACGTCAGTTAGAGCCAAAGTTGGCATTTTTAGTTTATCTTTCAAGGATGAGACAGGAAGATCTTGAACAAAATAGCCCCACCCTAAACTACTCTTTGCATGGAAAATTGTTCGAACTTTTTGATTTCCTTGACGGTGGCTCTAACATTTTTTATTAAAATAACATGCTTAAGATATTTTTTTGATAAATGAACTCGTAAGTGTTTAGATAACACGCTTGAGATTGTGTGTACATTTACACACAAAGCAAAGCAAAACTGAAATGTGAGGAAGAAATATTAAAGTGCAAAGCTGAGAGGGAAAGAGTGGCATTGTGGCGTGGTGCACTCCATTGTTGAAATGAGGTGTACGAATATGTCGCTGGACTTTTAAAAATGGTGGGTTGCGGAAAAACATTTTGTCTAAATGATTCATGGATTTCTATAGAATATATGTATATAGACAATTAAATCTGTGAACATGTTATTTTCACTTAAAAATTTGGTCCTAATGTTGCTAACACGAACAACAAAGACAGAACAACCCCCCCCCCCCCCACACACACACACACACGCGCGCGCGCGCACACGCACACACACGCGGAACTTTTTCAAAATACTTTTTTGCATTTAGGGGGCTCAAAACATATATTCGAGTGAACTTTTAGGCCGAATACAATACTTGCCTTACTTACTGTACGTAATAAGGAAAATAAGTTTTCTTTTGTGGATTCAGGGGACCTCAAAACATGTTTGCGGTGAAATCTCGACATGGTCGAATACATACTTTCGCTACATGCTATAGTAGGTAGTGGTGAAAGTGAAAAAGTGATATTTTAAATTGTTCCCTGTGTAAGTGTTATATGATAGAAATACATTTACCTGATTGTCTCACGTCGCTTGAGCCCGCACATGCGCACTGGGACACACGCAGACATCTGACTGTGTTTGCAAACTGACCAAGAGGAAACGGCTATGGCGTCGTCATGGTTACCTGAATATAACACCTGAAGGTGTCAAAATATCTGCAGCTCTTGGATCGATGTTTCGATAGCTACTGGTACAGACCGACACGAGGGGGGGGGGGGTTGTATAACACCTCCAACACGCCTAGCCCCTCACCCATGACTTATGGAAGCGTGGGAGAACAAGGGTTCTTCCCCCAACATTTGCAACTTAACACGTTATTTTGTTTTCCTTTAATGAGCAAATAGTTGATTACCCGTGTTATAGGTTATGTTTGTAAACCAACGATGTCCAAAGTAAGGCCTCGTCTAACATTTATACAAAACTCATTTAGAATGAAGCGGTCTTCTGAGGACATTTCCAGAAAGTTCAAGAAACAGCCTGTTTGTGTCCGTCACTGGATTCTGACTGAGCAGTGGAGTGGGGTATAGCCGCTCTCCAAAGAGAGAAGATTGAACATGTGCTAGACGTGGGGTCTGGTAGAACACCGTCGGTCGCACGGGGTCTAGCAGACCCAGACTATATTTTTGTGCTCATATGCTATTTTTTAAAGTTTCATTTTTCTTTTATTGCAATGTTTAGCTTCGATATAGATACTTTTCATTAGTATTATCTTACATGGACAAATGTGACGTTCAGGATTGCTTTGATCCGATTCTTGTGAATGTAAAGTTCTCATTTTCACAATTACTGGATTGATGTGATGCTTTATCCCCAGCATTACCGTCACAATGTCTTTGTGCAATCGTAGTGTGCAGTACATATTTGTCCTCAGAGGTAATTAAATTAATCATGCACTTGACTTCATTCATGTATCTGCTTGACTCTGTTTGTCCCTTGTCATTCTTTCATTGTAAACAAGATAATTATTGTTAAATGTTATTTTTCAGTTGTACTAATGTAATTAAGAGCTGTTTTGTATGTCAGAAATGCCAAAAGGACAAATTAATATCGTTTTCTTAGCAAATTCCAGATTATAGCGAAACGTGAAATACGTCATAAAATGACGTCACAAGTGAGCACAAATAAGCGAGAAAATATGCGAACGCGTTACCTTAGCGACGCGATGATACAAACTTTCTATTGGTGCGTCGTCTTTGAATAGAACATGTGCGGTTCAATTAAGTGATTGTTGAATAATAAATGAATATTAGTGGACCAAGGTTTGGAAGTGAGGAAATTAATATTGATCAATTTCGCTGTTTCCAAGCATGCAATCGGGAACAGAAGAAGATCACATGGGGCCAGGTCGGGATGAATCATGTTTGAACTCTGTAGACTGCAGGAGCTGAACGGTGTGTGGACGTCTTGTGATGGACAAGGATTCCTCGCAGTCCCGTGCGTGATCACTGTTCAACACTTCACTTCAGGTACCTACTGGCTGCGGGTTGTTCATCCTTGCATTGCTGGAGTTCCAGTTTACTCACAAAGAATAGGGCTATCCCGTCCTGCACCCAATTCGAGTGGATCAGTTTTCATTTCCTCACATCTCGTGAACCTCGTATCATGGACTATTTTGTAAACCTTTTTTTTCGGGGGGGGGGGGGCTGGGGGGGCGGAAGTGTCAAAGCGTGTATTTCCAGTTGGGTAGCTTGCTGTATGAAAGTGATACGGTATTGACTTGAGAGCCTTGCGTGCTGATGTACCTAGCGTGTCTAGGTAAAGTGGAGTAAATCATGCAACACTCGCTCGTGATAATGACACGTTGACTCTGTCATCTTGTTGAACAAGCCTCTTATCTTCAGCTCAATGTCGTCACATGACTAAATGTGCAAATGACAACTTACTTAGCCCCTCGGACTTGTACCATCCCATGGGGGGCCCTGAAACCAGTGGCTCGCCTTCCAATCCCGGAGACGAGATTTACAGAGCTCATTTGTTCCCTTGCCGTGCTGCTGCCGCGACGCTTCCAACGCTGAGAGAAACGTAACTGCATGAAGGGAGAAATGTAACGAAATAGACGGACAGGAAACTCGGAGGATATAGAAATCCTTCCTAGAATACGTCTGGTGATCCGGGAAACCTGCGAAGAACTCCTGGGTAAGGAAGAGAACTCACGACCTCCAGAATGCGGAGCACAGACGATTCCTCAGAGTCATTACCCTCAGTTTATAGCCTTTATTTTCATTAAAAACAACATTTTAAGAGAGGAACTAAGCAATAAGATAATTTGTACAAATGTTTATCTCAACTAACACGAAGAAGAACGGTTGGTACAGGAGTAGAGAAAGTCATGTGAGTGCAACCATGTTATGCCTTTAACATGGAAGATCATTTGGAACAATCACAGACACAGACTCTACGCTGAATGGGGAGTAATCCTCCCTCCCTCAGAGCTGGGAGTCGAACCAGGGATCCTTTGCACAGCAAGAAGTACTTCCTGTTATTTTTGGTGTTCGTATATTCGATTCCATGACACAGTTAGTGGTTTAGACATAACCTCTCTAGTGTCGACCTCTTTACAGAAGATGTTTTCACTTTCACCGTTACTTACCTACTCTATGGTTTCCTCGAGTCATTTCTTATGCAGGTTAAAAAAGAGAATGACTCTCCAGGCGATCTTTTTTGTTGGACAGCTGTCTGCTTTCCATTCTAATCTTCACGTTCCGAGAAGGAACGTATTTCAGCTACTTATTAGCTGTCTGTCGAAATGCCTGCTAGCTAGCGGACATTTATCTCTCTCTGTCTGTCTAAACGTACCGTACTAAGGTGATTTGACCAACATTTTGAAGTTTTACTTTAGATAAATACCCCAAGGGTGACTTACACTCGTAAGTATTTTATGTCCCGGGTTTAAGTAACCTTCAGATAGTAATTATTGCTTATTTATGCCAACAAACTCACTGTTTGCGTTCCTAAACACACAAGGCGTCTGTGGAATCAGGACTGATAATTCATTTGTGATGTGAGATTCCTTTGTGGTCTACCGGGTAAGTACGAATCGGTTGGGGAATTTAACGCAAGTTGGCCATGGTAGCTTAGTGGTTAAAGCAGCTGACATTAAATTTTTCAGTCCTGATTTCACCCCTTAAACATTGCCCACACACGGCTTGTGTGCTTAAAACACCACCAGCGGGTTTCTGGACATACATAAATTATAATTATACTTTTTAGGTTTGTTTATTTCGATGATCCTGTAAAAGTCTGTTATACGCATAGAACTGTCTCTCTGAATCCGTTTGTTCTTTAACTACAATATCATAGTAGATTTCACAACGCTCCTAGGCGGAGGTTTATCTACTTTTTGCTTCACTGCCGAGATAACGTTAGTGATTCGTGCAATTTTTAACAGAAATTAAGAAGATATTAGCCAGCAAACAGCGGGAATAACATTGAAGGTAAGTTGGCAACTTAAACAGCAGCAACGTTATCTACGAAGTTTACAAAACTCGGGTTATACAAGCATAGTTGGGGAACAGACAGCACAGCATCAATATGACTGTGACTGTTTACGGAGGGGGACTTAGCACCTCGACCGTCCCTAGCGAGAATGGATGAGGCGAATGTATTGTAAGGGCGGCCTGAACGTTACCGCGACGGAGCAGGTGGCGGGGTTGTTACATTTCCCAGTTAGAAGCAATTACCTCCCATTCCCTCGGGGTTGCACCACACCATGGGGGGGGGGGGGGGGGCTGAAACTAGTGACTGGCTTTTCAATCTGGGGGACGACATGTCCAGAGCGTTTGTTGCTTAGCGACGCTTCCAAGCCTATGGGAAACTTAAAACAATAAGTGAAATAAAATAATTAATGGAACGAAACGGAGGGACCGAAAATTTAACGGTTATGGTAATACTTCCCATCATTCTCCTGGCGAACCAGAGCGGGTTTGTATTGCATCAATAACCACGCAACACTTCAATCATTTGTTTAATTCCCCCTCGACTATCCTACCCTCTTGTTATCATAAGCAATCCACGAGTTGCATAAGGCTATTTCACGAATTAAAGGATGAAATGACATGTTATTTAGATGCCGTATTGAAATTGCTAAGCTCTTAAAAGAAACCTGTTGCATGAATACATACATCGGCAAATACGACTACAACGGCTATAGCCAGAAATATCTCAAACACGTGACATTTTAATCAAAATCGTTAGAGCCTTTTTGAAGAAAATAAACATTTTCGAAAAATGTTTCATGTGAAGGGTAGTTTAGGGTGAAGCTATTTTTTGCAAAATCTTCGTGTCGCATTCTCGAAAGACATTAAATATAAATACCAACTTTGGTTTTTAACCTACTTTTCGTTTTTGAGTTATGCTGTCCACAGACTGACACACACACACACACACACACACACACACACACACACACACACACACACTCACACTCACACAGACCTTTTACTAAAAATGCTTTTTTGGATTCAGGGGGCCTCAAAACATATATTTCCGGTAAAATCTCGACATCGAATTTTTGGGTGGAATACAATACTTCCCTCTACTTACCGGTAGAGAGAATAAAAATATACATTGTGCAAATTGTGCTAGAGCCTTTGTTAACAAAGATTGAGAATATTTGTATTGTCATTTCCAATGCGGCACTCACTCATGCAATCACCTGCCGCCCAGCAGCAGCAGCACAACTCATTAGGAGCGCATACTTGCGCACATTGCGTTGCTTGACATTCATACAGATCCAGAGGCAATGTGAAGCGCTCGGGCATGTCTGAAGATGCACAATTATCTGGGATGAGCCACAAAGCTCTCCATACATCTCATTCAAATGAGGAAGTTGTCGATTATCTATCCTGTTGAATTCTTGAATTAACTGGATTTACCTGGGATACCACCACATAACTTGCGACTGATGATTGGTTCACCAAACAAAGCTATGCAATGGCACGCGATTGGTCATGCAAATCATGGGCAATGTTTTTTAAGCTACCATTTTAAACGGAAAACTTCAAGGTGCAGTTCTACCAATGATCCCTTCAGACTCGCCCATTCTATTCAATCGTTAGCAATTACCAATTCGCTTGGAATT
>CM060971.1:26971339-27008839 GCA_030765045.1 Tenodera sinensis
GGAAATTAATATCAATATGCAATTTTTGGGTGACATTTACCTCCTCTATTTACTATAGCAGGTGCTAGAGAAATAATAAAGGAAAGTAGCTCGAGAAATTCATGTAATTATAAGAGATCAATGTCTTTGTCTAAAACTAATTGCGGCCTCTTGTTCTCTGTCCCCAGGAACAACATGGACACAAGAACTCGTCTGGTTGGTGGCAAATAATCTCGACTTTGAAACAGCAAGAAGAATACCACAAGTGGAGAGATTTCCTTTCTTAGAGTAAGTATTGTAAATATTTCAAAACATGCATTTACACTGAAACCTTAACATCAAATTTTTGGGTGGAATACAATGTTTTTTCATAGCTACTAAGACAGAAAAGTAAAACAACATATAAGCACCTGTAGCAATAAATGACTGTCTTCCAGAACTTCATTTTAAGAATGTGATATGGCTCAAAGATGGCAAAAACCTTTCTTTACAAACGTGCAGTAACATTGTATAAATTTGGGCTTTCACGGCCAGCGTCTTGACTACTAGCTAGGCATATCTCTTCCAGGCTTGCAGGCTGTGGTCCAGATGGCATGTCTCACCAAGTACTACACTTGCCATCAGTATCTTCGATGCCTTCCAGACCACAGCTTGTAAGCCCAGAAGAGACAAACTTAGGTAATAGTGCAATAACATATGTAGTTGAAAATTGTTTCTTTCCTTGTTTGATAGGTTTAATCTGTTTGTTCATGATGAAGTCAAAGCAGAACTACTGAAAAGAAATGCTGATGATCCAAACAAGATGGCCATCATCGAGAATCTTAGCAGACCAGCTTATGAGACATTGCAACATACAGATTCACAGCGTTTCATTAAGACTCATTTACCATTCAGTCTGCTGCCTCCAACTTTACTGGACGTAGGATGCAAGGTGAGTCATTTGTAAGCACACTAATGATCATTGCAAAGTAAAAGTTCCTAACTATAAAATAGGTGTTCCTCTTCCACTACCTTACTACGAGATCCTGTAACTTCATGTCACAGTTTGTACAACCATAACCTCTAAAAGTATCAGACACAGAACACAATTGGCAGAACCTACTAATCATGTAAGTTATTTAAATTCAGTATTCAATGAAAAACCAAAGCAATACAAATCAACAAATATCACAAATATCTATAGACTAGACTTAATTATTGTATTTGGTATAAATTGTTGAAAATTAATCAAAACCCAGATTGCATCAATTGTAACTGTTTTTTAAGTTTCTGTGGACCCAAACAAACGGTTAACACATTGACAGCATGAAAGATATTTCACGAAACTTTGGTTAGTGATTAATTTTCAAGTGTAATTTTTCTAGTCTATAATATTCATTATACTTGTGTAAATTTAGCCTACAATAAACATGATTCCCAAATTATTCTAATCCTACTAATATAACGTATAAACGTTCTTTAACATTCGTTTTTATTGACACCAAACAAGGTGCTCTTAAAAAAACTCCATTCTGTCTAAACAACTCCATTTTAAGCACATTATTTTACTTATGAAAACTATTGGGTAATGTGTCAAAGACGATACCAAGGGCGCCCAAACTATGGCCCATGGGCCATAATTGGCCATATCCAGTGTGCCAATACTTTTCCTATGGCCCACCTGCAATAACTTTGCAAAAATTATTAAGGGCATTGAAGAGTTTATAAATAGATTCACCAGTTTTTTGAAACTGGAATCTCAGGTTTCTCTGTTGTGGTCACCCCTCACTTCTGACACTGATACAGCACCAGATAATGCAATCAAAGCATATCTTCAGCCTTAGAGATCTAATTTCCATAAGTTATTGCCAGAATAAAAATATTCCACACTGAAGAAACAAGTCCATGTTTGTATCAACATATGCAAGGGTCAGTGATATGTATTGACATGTATAGAGACAGCAAAATATGAATAGTCACAGAAACGTTTTGTTTATCCCAGTTTCTTAAAGTATTCTCCCTGGTACTGTATGTAGTGTTCCATCCCCCTGAACCACTTCTGGAAGTATCCACATCACTAGATATGTATTGAGACAGCAAAATATGAATAGTCACAGAAACGTTTTGTTTATCGCAGTTTCTCAAAGTATTCTCCCTGGTACTGTATGTAGTGTTCCATCCTCCTGAACCACTTCTGGAAGTATCCACGTCACTAGATATGTATTGAGCCAGCAAAATATGAATAGTCACAGAAACGTTTTGTTTATCCCAGTTTCTTAAAGTATTCTCCCTGGTACTGTATGTAGTGTTCCATCCCCCTGAACCACTTCTGGAAGTATCCACGTCACTAGATATGTATTGAGCCAGCAAAATATGAATAGTCACAGAAACGTTTTGTTTATCACAGTTTCTTAAAGTATTCTCCCTGGTACTGTATGTAGTGTTCCATCCCCCTGAACCACTTCTGGAAGTATCCACGTCACTAGATATGTATTGAGCCAGCAAAATATGAATAGTCACAGAAACGTTTTGTTTATCCCAGTTTCTTAAAGTATTCTCCCTGGTACTGTATGTAGTGTTCCATCCCCCTGAACCACTTCTGGAAGTATCCACATCACTAGATATGTATTGAGCCAGCAAAATATGAATAGTCACAGAAACGTTTTGTTTATCCCAGTTTCTTAAAGTATTCTCCCTGGTACTGTATGTAGTGTTCCATCCCCCTGAACCACTTCTGGAAGTATCCACATCACTAGATATGTATTGAGCCAGCAAAATATGAATAGTCACAGAAACGTTTTGTTTATCCCAGTTTCTTAAAGTATTCTCCCTGGTACTGTATGTAGTGTTCCATCCCCCTGAACCACTTCTGGAAGTATCCACGTCACTAGATATGTATTGAGACAGCAAAATATGAATAGTCACAGAAATGTTTTGTTTATCACAGTTTCTCAAAGTATTCTCCCTGGTACTGTATGTAGTGTTCCATCCTCCTGAACCACTTCTGGAAGTATCCACGTCACTAGATATGTATTGAGACAGCAAAATATGAATAGTCACAGAAATGTTTTGTTTATCACAGTTTCTCAAAGTATTCTCCCTGGTACTGTATGTAGTGTTCCATCCTCCTGAACCACTTCTGGAAGTATCCACGTCACTAGATATGTATTGAGACAGCAAAATATGAATAGTCACAGAAATGTTTTGTTTATCACAGTTTCTCAAAGTATTCTCCCTGGTACTCTATGTAGTGTTCCATCCTCCTGAACCACTTCTGGAAGCATCCATGTCACTAGATATGTATTGAGACAGCAAAATATGAATAGTCACAGAAACGTTTTGTTTGTCACAGTTTCTTAAAGTATTCTCCCTGGTACTGTATGTAGTGTTCCATCCAGTTGTGAAAATAAATAATGACATGAATGAGAGGTGGAATCAGGACTGAAAAATTCAGTGCAATAGCTGGGATCTGAACCATGGATCTTCCACTTATCAAGTGGCTGCTATAACCAGTAAGCTACCATGGCCAACTTGCCAGCATGTCAATAAATTCTCCAACTGATTCATATTTTCCCAGTTAAACCACAATGGAATCTCACATCAGAGATAAATACTCCAAGGATAACTTACAATCATAAGTACTTTATGTCCCGTGTTTAAATAACTAAAGGTTATACTAGGAAATATAAATCAGTTGGAGAATTTGTCATATTGGCAAGTTGCCATGTTAGCTCAGTGGTTAGAACAGTCTTGTGTGAAACGGAAGATCCATGGTTCAAATCCTGGCTATGGCATTGAATATACTTTTAATCCTGATTCTACCTGTTAAACTTTGCCCACACATGGTTTGTGTGCTTAAAAACACCAACAGTAAGTTTGTTGGCATAAATAAATAATAATGACATTAACGTTGTTTAGTTTGATTTAATACAAAACCTTTATTTGTCCTTGTAACTTTATGTTGTTTTGAATACAGTGTTTACCAGCCTGCATTACTGTTACAGGTGATCTATGTAGCTAGAAATCCTAAAGATGTTGCTGTTTCCTTTTATCACCTAAATCGATTGTTTCGAACACAGGGATACAAAGGGGACTTCTCCCGTTATTGGGATTATTTTGAAAATAATTTGGGTAAGTTACTCACATATGTTTTACATAACCTGTAGCAGTAAAATGTGCTTTTTAATATACAAAGGCTCTCATAGGTAAGGAATAATGGAAAAGAAAAACTGCTTGGAAATTTCAAATTTAATATTTCAAAACAAACATTTTACAAAGAAAGAAACAAGATTTTCTGTCATTGTCATGTCTGGTAACTGCCTGGCACACTGCCTCCTAGCCTGCCTACATGCCTACCTACCTTCCTGCCACCTTGCCCACCTACCTGCCCACCTGCCTCCTTGCCTGCCTGCCTACCCACCTGCCTGCCTCCCTGCCTGCCTCCTTACCCACCTGCCTCCTTACCCACCTGCCTCCCTGCCTGCTTGCCCACCTGCCTCCCTGCCTGCTTGCCCACCTGCCTCCCTGCCTGCTTGCCCACCTGCCTCCCTGCCTGCCTGCTTGCCCACCTGCCTCCTTGCCTGCCTGCCTGCCCATCTGCCTCCTTGCCTGCCTGCCCACCTGGCTCCCTGCCTGCCTGCCTGCCTGCCTCCTTGCCTGCCTCCTCCCTGCCTCCTTGCCTGCCTGCCCACCTGCCTCCCTGCCTACCGACGTGCCTCCCTGCCTCCTTGCCTGCCTGCAGACCTGCCTCCTTTCCTCCTTGCCTGCCTGCACACCTGCTTCCCTGCCTGCCCATCTGCCTCCTTGCCTGCCTGCCCACCTGGCTCCCTGCCTGCCTGCCTCCTTGCCTGCCTCCTCCCTGCCTCCTTGCCTGCCTGCCCACCTGCCTCCCTGCCTCCTTGCCTGCCTGCCTTCCTGCCTGCCTGCCCACCTGCCTTCCTGCCTGCCTGCCATCCTCCCCACCTCCCTGCCTGCCTTCCTGCCTGCTTGCCTGCCTCTCCACCTCCCTGCCTGCCTACCTGCCTCCCTGCCTGCTTGCCTGTCTGCCTGCCTGCCCACCTGCCTGCCCACCTGCCTCCCTGCCTGCCTGCCTCCCCACCTTCCTGCCTGCTTGCCTGCCTGCCTGCCTCCCCACCTGCCTCCCTGCCTGCCTGCCTCCCCACCTCCCTGCCTGCCTTCCTGCCTGCTTGCCTGCCTGCCCACCTGCCTCCCTGCCTGCCTGCCTCCCCACCTCCCCACCTCCCTGCCTGCCTACTTGCCTGCCTTCCTGCCTTCCTGCCTGCTTGCCTCCCCACCTCCCCACCTCCCTGCCTGCCTGCTTGCCTGCCTTCCTGCCTGCCTGCCTGCCCACCTGCCTGCCCACCTGCCTTCCTGCCTGCTTGCCTGCCTGCCCACCTGCCTCCCTGCCTGCCTGCCTCCCCACCTGCCCACCTCCCTGCCTGCCTGCTTGCCTGCCTTCCTGCCTGCTTGCCTGCCTTCCTGCCTGCCTGCCCACCTGCCTTCCTGCGTGCTTGCCTGCCTGCCCACCTGCCTTCCTGCCTGCCCACCTGCCTTCCTGCCTGCTTGCCTGCCTTCCTGCCTGCTTGCCTGCCTGCCCACCTGCCTCCCTGCCTGCCTGCCTCCCCACCTCCCCACCTCCCCACCTCCCTGCCTGCCTGCTTGCCTGCCTTCCTGCCTGCTTGCCTGCCTTCCTGCCTGCCCACCTGCCTTCCTGCGTGCTTGCCTGCCTGCCCACCTGCCTTCCTGCCTCCCCACCTCCCCACCTCCCCACCTCCCCACCTCCCTGCCTGCCTTCCTGCCTGCCTGCCCACCTGCCTCCCCACCTCCCCACCTCCCCACCTCCCTGCCTGCCTTCCTGCCTGCCTGCCCACCTGCCTCCCTGCCTGCTTGCCTGCCTCCCCACCTCCCCACCTGCCTCCCTGCCTGCTTGCCTGCCTCCCCACCTCCCCACCTGCCTCCCTGCCTGCTTGCCTGCCTCCCCACCTCCCCACCTGCCTCCCTGCCTGCTTGCCTGCCTCCCCACCTCCCCACCTGCCTCCCTGCCTGCTTGCCTGCCTCCCCACCTCCCCACCTGCCTCCCTGCCTGCTTGCCTGCCTGCCCACCTGCCTCCCTGCCTGCTCACCTGCCTCCCTGCCTGCCTGCCTGCCTCCCCACCTCCTTGCCTCCCTGCCTGCCCACCTGCCTGCCTTAATTAATCAAAAGAGTTTGTCTTTATAAATGCTGAGAGACACATATAACTTTTATCAAATGAAATATTTTACTATTAATGTTTCCAACATCTTTTAAAAATAATAAAATAATTTAAACTGGAATGTGACTATTTCCTATTATAAGTGTAACAATAAAGAGTGACAAATGAGAGGTTATTACAGAGTTGTTGTGTTTCTCAGGGCCATGGACGCCGTACTGGAAGCATGTTAAGGAAGGTTGGGATCGAAGGCATCACCCAAATCTGCTCTTTCTTTTCTATGAGCAAATGAATAAGGTATGCAATTTAGTTGCATCAATAACATTTACTTCATAAAACATTATGAGTAGCATTGGGAGATTATTTGCAATTATACCTTTTTATATCCTATTAATTAATAAAAATGATTCAATATGCATGGAATATCTCAACATACTCCCCACCAACATCAAAACACTGCTGCCATCTGCCTGGAAACTTCATTATTGCATCAGGGAAGCACTGTTTGGCAGTGCTACACACCCACTCGTGAGCAGATGCCTGCAATTCCTTATTCTTGTCAGAACTGTACCTTGCAGTGTGTCCTGCATGTTATTCAACAGACACTTTCTTCTCAGGAGTGCGATAGTGATTCATCTGGATCCTTATTCTCCATTTCCAATGGTCCACAACTCTAGGCCTGTGTCAAGTCCCAATGTGCACACTGGTGTTTACTCCTTCCTTCCACAAGAACGATGCACACTAAGTTTGTCCATGATACTAACGTAAGAACAAATTAGAAACTAAAAACTTCACTTATCTTAGTAATGTTGCAAGTTTTTCATGCAAATTGCTGACTCAAGTTGCGAGCTGACTCCAACTCATTCTCAAAACTATACAAACAAATTTGTGCTGCTATGAGCAGTTTTTTCAAGTGACAAGCTGTTCTAGCCAATGGTTGGGCAGTCCACAATCATCCTGGCTTCAGGTTGAAATTAAGAAAGCCTCTGCTGTGTGCGTTAAAAATATTCCTTTGTATGAATTGTTTTCATTGATATTCAGTTAGGGTTTTACAATGACTCAAGCAAAAAATGTCCTTCAGCTAGTCTTACAACATGATGGAAAGGATTCTCAAGTTATGTTTATTTTCACTTTTCATATATTGTGTTCCCTTCAAAATATCATTTATAGTAAATTTGGAAGGTTACAATTTACATGTTATTAAATTGTGTTACTGATATAATGATTTATTAAGTGTATTTATCACCATGAGTGAAATGCTATTGTTCTGATAAACCATGTCATAACAATGGCAGCAACAATGGGTTAAGTAAAGTAAAGTCTATAAATATTTAAAACTCCAATATTTTTCTGTTGAATAACAGGATTTGCCCCAAACAATTGACAAAATAGTAGAGTTCCTGGGGAGAGAGCCTCTGAACGAAGAGCAGAAATCGTCGCTGATGCAGTATCTGGATATAAGCAACTTCAGGAACAACTCGGCCGTTAACATGGACATGCTGCGCAGTGTTGGAATGTTAAATGAAGGGGAGGAAGGCTTCATAAGGAAAGGTAACAATATTTGTGTACAGGAGAGGAATTAGCATTCACTAAACACTATGTATGCATTTTCAACAAAATTCCTCCATCCTAAACTACCCTTTTAAAAAGCTTTGATTGTACCAAAAATGACTCTGTGTTAGAAAAATCTGATGTGTTACACTCATATGACTTTCTCTACTTCATGTTAGTCGAAATAAACATTTGCAGAAATGATCTATTTCCTTGTAGGTACAAGGGGAATAGGGAATACAGTAGACCTTGAGCGACAGTCAAATCTTTTAAAGCTGGTTGCCATATGAAGACTTTGAAATTCTATTCTCTTCGTACAGCAAACATATATACAAATGAATAACAACCTTCCACTTGAGAAAAGTATAAGTGTTGCTAAATTCACACAAATAACAAAGAATATCTCCAAAATGGTTCACTACACAAAAAAATTCATTTCAGCATAAATTGTGTGCTTTAACGATCTGTACATTTTTTATATAGTAAGATTTGGTCTTGCTTATGGTTTACCAGTTATACAAAAGTCATCCAGAATAAGCAGGACTGCATGGACTATAGCCAGAAAATTCAAAATATGCACTTCATCTGTTATAAAAATATCTTAAACAAATGGTACTTTAATCAAAATTCTTAGGGCCATTTTCAAGAAAATCAAAATTTTGAAAACATGTAGTTTAGGGTGGAAGACTGTTCTTCAAAATCTTTATGTCGCATCTTTGAAAGATATTAAACTTATCTCTCAACTTTGGTTTTTAATCAATTTTTTTGTTTTTGAGTTATACTTTTCACAGACAGACGGACGGACGGGCGGTCAGTCGGTCAGGTGGGCGGGCAGGCAGTCGGGCCAACTTTGGTTTTTAATCTATTTTTTTGTTTTTGAGTTATACTTTTCACAGACAGACGGATGGGCGGGCGGGCGGGTGGACGGGCATGCTTGCTGTAAGCTTGTTGGCATAAATAAATAATAATTACCTTATATAATGTGTTTTTTATACTATACTGTACATTTCCATTGACATGTTCAATATTCATGGGTCTTTATGGCTACTTGTGAACTCGCTGAATGCAATGCAGTCTAATCTAATGTAATCAACAGTGTGGGCAACAGTCGTGCAAACATTTTCCCTGCAGCCTCCCTCAGCACTTTGGAGACCTCACTTTTGGGATTATGCTTTTGTAAGCACTTGCTTGTTGTACATCTAATTGTCTCACTGTGCTACATAACCTCAAAGTTTGTCATCACAGGCCATACATAAAGGTACTCCTATACCACACATACATAACTCCCTGAAGGTCTGCTGGTTTATTTGAATTATTATTCATTATATTCATTATATATGTTAATGACATTGTGCACCCAATAAATACATCTATTGTCACCTACACAGACAATACAACAGCCATTTGCTGGAGTAAAAACACAGAGGAATTGAACATAAATATGAACAACTCTGCTTCCAAGATCTTGAACTATTTCGAGGCTATCAACCTTAAATGTAATATGGGAAAAACAAAAATGATCCAATTTAACACATCAAATAAAAATATTTTGAATCTGAGCTTACAAATACAGGGTAACACTATCGAGGAAGTGCAAGCACATAAATTTTTAGGCATAGTAGTAGACAATCAATTAAAATGGGTAGAGCATATTAACCACATTTGTAGTACCATCAGCAAATCAGTTTTCCTATTAAGGCATTTTCGGACATATGGAGATATATATATCTTGAAACTTATTTATTTTGGCTGCATATATTCCCACATGATGTATGGGATAGAATTTTGGGGCTGTTCTGCAAAAACACACTTGGAAAGAATATTTATTCTTCAAAAAAGATGCATTAGACTCATGTACAAATTAAAACCAAGGGAATCATGCAGGGATACTTTTATCAATAAAAAAATATTCACCATTTTCTCTCTGTATGTTTATAGGACTATATTATATGTAATAGAAAAGCAAAACTTAACAAGAAATAATCAAATACATGACCATAACACACGAAACAACTCTGGTTTCCACAGACAAAATGTTAATAAGGGCATCACAGAGAAAGACGTTAGCATAAGAGGAATAAAGATGTTCAACAAGTTACCAACACAATTAAAATCTGTTGTCAGCTCAAAAAGACTATTTAAATGTAAGCTAAAAAAATATTTAATAGACAAAGCCTTGTATGATTTAAATGAACTGTAAATGTGTTATTATTTTATTTATGTCAACATAATTTATGAATTTATGAATATGTAAATTTGTTATATTTGTAAATAATTTGTATTTGTAAAATTGTATAACTGTATGTGTAACTGACATGTCCAAAGTCAATGTAAAATTGATAAAGTGGCGCAATAAATTACATTACATTACATATATGTACCTATGTATTTTTGTAATAGTTGTGTTGTTTGCAGGTAAGAGTGGAGGGTGGAGGGATGAGTTCAATGCTGAACTGAGCAGAAGAGCAGACAGATGGATTGAAGAGAATCTTCGGCAAACAGATATTCGCTTCCCATGTCCTTTGTGAAGAGGCTACACTTTGCATTGTTTAACAGCGTAACATATAGGTACATGTGGAGACAGACTTTTTTATATGAGCTAGACAATAGACCACTTATACCTTAAGTGAAAATGTATGTAAATATAAAACGTTTCTCAAGTTATGCACATGTCAGGTCATGTTTATTGATGTTCCTTGTTGAAGCACATTTACCATTCTCTAGGAACAATGAAAATAAGTATATATAAAACTATCAAAGTGTGTAATTCATTTACTGATGCTAAATTAAAACATGTACATATTATAGCATATGTCAAATACAATATTTACAACTACAATATTTATAATTTTAAAAACCCATCTACATAGCAGAAGCTGTGGTCATTTAAAACATTTACTAGTATTCTTTTCAACTTTTGCTATGATTATTACTTTCTCTACTGGTAAGTAGGGGAAGTATTGTATTCCACCCAAAAATTTGATGTAGAGATTTCACCGGAAATATATGTTTTGAGACCCCCTGAACCCAAAAAGCATTTTTAGAAAAAGGTGTGTATGTGTGTCTGTGTGTCTGTGAACAGCATAACTCAAAAACGAAAAGTTGGTCAAAAACCAAAGTTGGTATTTAAGTTTAATATTTTTCAAGGATCACGTGGATACCAGATAGTTTTTACTTGGACCCCAGGCCACGTGGGCATTCCCGGCAATGAAGCGGCTGATGAGGCTGCTAAGTCTGCCTGCCGTTTGCCGGAGATTTTTACACGCAGTCTTCCTTACAGGGATGTACAACGGTACTTCCGTCGCCATCTTTTATCAGTCTGGCAGCAATCGTGGGAAGCGTTGGATGTCACTGGCACGCAATTGCGGACAATCAAGGAAACGGTGCAGCCTTGGATAACATCTTCAAGGGATACCAGGCGGGCAGAAGTCATTTTGGCCCGCCTGAGAATAGGTCACACGCGCATCACGCATGGACACTATCTGCGTGGTGAGCCAGCGCCGGTATGTTCCACCTGTGGCGTTCAGCTCTCTGTGGCCCATGTCCTAATTGATTGTCCGCGCTACAATCGTGAGCGCCAGTTGTTTGGCCTGGGTTCTAGTTTAAAGACGATGTTAGGCGACGACCCGGTAGCTGTGGATTCAGTGCTGCGGTTCGTCGGCAGCATTGGCTTTGGTAAGCAAGTTTAAATTTTATTTCGTGGTTTTCCTTTTTAACTTTTACATTTTATCTGCTTACCTTTTTAGATCATTTTACATGCTTTTAACTATTTGAGCATACTTTTTTAGACAAGTTTTTAAGTTTTAACTGTTTTAGCTTTTGGCTGTTTTAGCTTGCGTTTTAATATTTAACTTTGAGTTACAAGTGGTGGTGAGTTTTATCCATTTTTTTTATCTTTTGACTTGGGGCTCTAATGACCTAGCTGTCGACGGGCCCTTAAACCCTAATCACTCACTTACTCACTCTTTCAAGGATGCGACACTAAGATTTTTAAGAAAATAGCTCCACCCTAAACTACCCTTTACATGGAAAATTTTTTTAAAATAGCTCCAATGATTTTGATTAAAATTTCCTATGTTTGAGATATTTTTATGACAAATAAATAGTATATCTTGAATTTCTGGCTATAGCACCTGGAGTCCTATTTACTCTGCATAACTGGTAAACCATTAGAGATAGACCAAATCATACTATACAAAAAATGTAGGTCTTGCTAAAATCACAATTTATATCTAAATAAATTTTCTTTTAGGGTGAACCATTTCGGAGAGATTCCTTGTTATGTGTGTGAGTTTCGGAAAACTTAAAACTTTCGTAAAATGGAACATCGTTGTTCATTTGTTTTGCATGTTAAGTGTGCAAAGAGAACGGAATCTCAAAGCTTTAAAAGATTTAACTATCACTCAAAGTCTACTATATTCTAATATTCCTCTTGCACCAACAAGGAAATAAGCAATACGATAATTTGTACAAATGTTTATCCTAACATGAAGAAGATATAGGAATAAGAGTTTGTAAGAATGGTTAGTACAAGAGTAGAGAAAGTCATGTGAGTGCAACATATCAGATTTGTTTTATGGATTCAGTTAACTTGTACAAATGTAGGCCAGGATATTATATGAAACCATTTTCATAAATGTTTGTCTTATGTGAATTTACAGACAGGTTATCCTTAATTATTATTTATTCATACCAACCTTAACCCCTAACATGCTGACCTGTCATGGCATGTGATACATCCTCTGATTGGTAATCAGAGGATATGGTCGGTGAATTTATTTGGTTAATTCTCCCGGTCAGGTCGGTGAGACCTGTAAACCAACGACACATGTGGTCCTCCAGACATTCTGGGGGTTGTGAGAGAGCGATGTGACCGCCAAAACATAAAAATATGGTGCTCTCTAAAAAGCGGTTACTATACTGCTATTGCTCTATCAATATATTAAATATTGGAGAGCAAGAGGATTAATGACTTCATTGTCAGAAATCCAGCATTAGCTAATAAAATAATAATATTTATTCATACCAACAAACCTATTGTTGGTGTTTTTAAATACACAAGCCGTGTGTGGGCAATGTTTGAGAGGTAGAACTGGAACTTAAAAATTCAATGCCACACTAATAACAGAGGTTGACCCTGAAGATGCTGGACGCAGTTTCCAGCGAAACGTCGGAGGAAGGTAATCCAACTCAACCACGGCCCACAAGCCCGGAAAATCTACTTAACATAGTTTTTAAATTATGTTTCACAAGTAGTTATGTTAGAGACATCTGTTGTAATTCAAATTAGTGTCTTCTGCATTCTGAAAACCTTTCTATTTGTTGAATATAATGTAACATTAAAAATGATTAACCTGCCTTGACGTGTGATGACATTTATTTCTGGTTTGTATGACTTTACTTTCCCTGCACAAGTCAGCCACTCCTTTACGCTATGTGTGACACATAATTGACAAGTATATTGTGACAAATGACAGAAGCAGTCTGGTTACTTTTCTACATTTTATTGTCTCCTAAAGTGTTCCCACATATACACAGTTTTCTTATTGTTCTTAACACAGTCTACAGTTTTTCAGCCTATCACAACACACAAACCGTTCTTCTCATAACTTTGACTCAATCCTTTCACTATCTTACTTCATTTTTTTGGCTCTCATACACTGATTACATTGATATCAACGCAGGGTACCCATTTCCTCTTCTTACGAAGCACGGACACACTGACCGAATTCTGTCTGTAACAATTCAACTGTAGACAATCTTGTGTCAATATCGACACAGATATGGACGGATTTATGAAGAACTGTCAAGCCGTTGGCATATTTTTCGATCTCGAGAAGGCTTATGATATGTGCTGGCGAGCAGGGATTCCACATTTCCTGTGTACCTGGAACATACGTGGACGCCTACTGCTGTTCATTCAGGAGTTTATGAAAGACTGCTTTTTCCGAGTAAGGGTCGGCTCGACGACGACACTATCTGGCAGGCTGAGAACAGCCCGGGGTGTGTCATGCATGTACCTGCCCTTTTAAGGGCTTAACCACTTTATGACGGGATGTGGGGTTTTGCAGGATGGAGGGTGAAGATTCAGGTAGTAGGTTGTAAGGAGGCAGCAAGATATTGCTCCTCAGCGGCTGCTTAATCAGTGTGCAACTTCCGTTGGGCACTGCTGGTGTAGGGGTCCAATGTGGAGGTTCGTAATTTAGAATTTAGAATCCAAGCTTTCTTGGAGGACTGTCAAGGTATTCAGCTTTCGCTGTTGGAGGGGTGTCTCCTTCGTTACCGGGGATGCCCGCAAGCCATGCGGGGAACCCGGTGTCCCACACGCGTACGTACAGTGGGTTAATAGTCCCCAAGAGACCTAACCAGGGCACTCCTGTGTTGTGGAATCTGGTCGTACAATTTCTTTGCCCGGCGCCTGATTTCGTCCTCCACGTACGGAAGAGACGAGGCTTCGTGCAGTAGTCTCGAAGGGAATCTGCGGCATACAGAATAGATTATCCGAAGGCCTCTATTCTGTATGCGCTGCAGACGCAGGAGATGGGAATCTGCGGCCATGCCCCAGATTTCACAGGCGTATAGGAGGAGTGGGATTATGAGAGCCCGAAAAAGGCGTAGCTTCAGGGGAATTGGCATCCCCGACCGCAGCATTGGGTATAGTGAGGCAGTTGCCCCGCCGGCCCGCGCTGACAGGTCGTTGATGTGTTCCCGAAAAGTAAGGCCCTTATCGAGCTTCACTCCCAGGTAGGAGATGGAGTTTACCCATTCAATCCTTCTTCGCAGATAGGTGAATGTGGGGAGATTGGCGGGGAATCGGCGCTTAGTGAAAAGTATGGCGCGGCTTTTCTCCGGGTTAATGGGAAATCGCCAACGCCTGCACCATTCTTGGATGAGGCGGAGGTGTCGCTGTATTGGGAGGAAGGCTCTGTTAGGGTGTCTGTTTGTTGTGTAGAGCAACACGTCGTCAGTATACTGGGCTATGTTGACGTGTTGCTCTGTGGGTAGGTCGGCCACGTAGACGCTGAAGAGCGTGGGGGATAGAACAGAACTTTCGGGGAGTCCGCCTCGGATTGGCCTGCGTGTGGATTTATTCCCCGCCACTGAGACCACAAAGGATCTGTGTTTAAGGAAGGAGTGTATTAGGTGTATGAGTTGGATGAGTTTCCGGAGGAGACCGGCATGCCAGGTCGTAGAGAAGGCCTTCTCAACGTCCAGCGAGACCGCGGCGGTGTAGGCCTTGTCCTGGTATCCCAGGGCGGCAGCCTCCACCATGCGCAGTAGCTGCTGGGGTGTTGAGTGGCCGGCCCGGAACCCAAACTGATGAGGTGGGATGGCTTGAATGTCCCCTAAGGTTGGGGACAAGCGGGCGAGTATTAGCCTCTCGAATACCTTCGAGAGTACGGGTAGGAGGCTAATGGATCGGTAATTGGCAGGATGGACCGGGTCTTTCCCTGGCCTCAGTATGCAAATCACCCGGCCCTCTCTCCACTCACGTGGGAAGTGGCTGAGGGCGAGACACATATTGAAGACCTTGGTCAGGTAGAGCACGGCCTTGAAGGGAAGGTGGCGGAGCATGCCAGGTGTTATCCCGTGAGGCCCCGCGGCCTTTTTGTGGTTGAGGCGTCGGAGTACGCCCTGGACTTCACTGGGTTTGACGATAGGTAGCCGATCCGCGTCTTCAAGAGGGCGTCGGAGATATCGACGTACCTCCCTACGGACACGGTCGGAGAAGTCTAGGTCCTGCGGGTCATCTCTCGGCCGCATGGTCCTCTCCAGGTATTCAGCAAACGCATTTGCTTTGGCTTGGAGTTCGTAGGCCAGGCCTTGGGTGCCATGAATTGGGGAGGTGTAGGACCCGCCTCGGTTTCTGAGTCGTCTGGCAATCCACCACACGTCACCGTCACCCAGGTTCAGACGAGACATCGTGTCCTCCCACGCGCGCACGGGTCGGCTCGGTTTTTTCTAATTCTTTTATCCGGGAGGAGGGAGTACCTCAGAGTTTGGTACTGTCAGGCTGTTTGCTATAGCAACTAACTCCATCTGGAAATGTGTTCCACCTGGAGTTTCGTCATGTCTATTCGTAGACGACTTCGCTGTCTATTGCACTTCTCAGCGCAAGGCGTTCTTACAACGGCGCCTGCAACAATGTTTGGACAACCTTAGAGAATGGAGCTCCAAAAATGGCTTCCGTTTCTCAACTGAGAAGTCAATCTGCATTAATTTCTGGCGCCGTAGGAGATGATAACCACCTCTGCTCCGTTACGGTCCAGATTTACTTCCCTTCGCAGAGGAGACGCACTTCCTGGGTTTGTTCTTGGACAGGAAGCTTAGTTGGTCGTCGCATATTGTACAGCTAAGAGCACGATGTGACTGTTCCCTGAATATGTTGCGAGTACTAAATGGCAAATCGTGAGGAACGAATTGGACAACTTTGTTGCGAATGTGTCGCGCACTGATTCGATCTAAACTGGGTGTATTGTTTATTCGTAAGCACGACCAACTGTGCTGAGAAGATTAGACGCGGTCCACAATAGGGGAATCCGCATGGCAATAGGAGCTTTTCCAACAAGCCGAGTCCGCAGAACCTCCTCTGCAATATCGGTGTGATATTCTCTTGGCAAATTATGGTTGTGCGCTTAAATGTATGGTTAAGGTAATCCGTGAAATTTCGCCAAAAATGACTAAATATTCAAAATTTTGTTTTTTGTCTCATAAAATACTTCCAACCTTCTACTTTAATAAAACGATAATGTTTTCACTCTAGCGCAAATATATTTGACGTCACGTTGCTATTAAATAACCTCTGCACATATGGCTTACTTGCCACGCCCTCTTACGTGGAGACATCATGGTATAAAATGCTTTGAAATTACAAAACCATAATCTCTGGATTCAAAATTAGCGCCCATTCTGAAGTGAAAGGAAACTTGGATGTATTGGTAAGCCTGTTAACATGAAATAAAGCCGGGAGCACGCCGGGAGTTTGTGTTTATTCTGTTATTTTCTTGTGTGTGCACGTTTTGTTCTTAGGCAAAGTTGGAGTTTTCCTTCAGTTGTGGCGTGTTTTTTGGTGGTGTAGTGTTTCCCAGGGAATTGTAGAAGATTCATTAGTTAGAAAATAGTTTTAGATTAATAGAAGGGCTTTTAATTTGCGTTCCCCAGAAGGTGATCAGTATCAATGTTCTTCCATGCAAGATTGTCAAGCTATCTCAAGGTAATGACTGTGCTTTCATGTTTTGTAATGAAGGAGAAGTTAGTTCACAGTAGTTTCTGGGATCAAATACATAAAGGGACAGTATGTGCTAATCGTGGAGCAAATAATTTAAAAACTTCATGTTCAAAGTGTATGGGTTTTGGTGCAAAGGTGACAGTGACATTATTACAAGAAGCTGCATCTGCTGTTCGCCAGAGTTATGCTGCCACCGATCCAGAAATTAATGCAAATGGAATTATTGATATCACTGTCTCATATGATGGAAGATGGCAGAAGAGAGGGTTTTCTTCATTGCATATACTAATTGATGTTATGGCAGGGCTGGCTAGTGATAGATTTTGAAGTTGTATCAAAATATTGCAGCATATGCTCACAACAAAGTAAAAAATGGAATCCTACAAGTGAAGAATACAAACATTGGCATGCAGATCATATGCAGAATGGCAAATGTTAGAAAAACTACTTGGGTTCTTCTAGTGCTATGGAGATGACTGCAGCAGCAGAGATATTGTGGAAAAATACAAATTGCGATATAGTGTCAGATGGGGATGCCAAAACACACAAAACACTTACACAATCTGGGTGTATATGGTGAAGGATGTAGCCAAAAGATTAGGCACAGGTATAAGAAATATTGTAAAAGATAATAGAAAAAGTGGCATTAGTTACTCTTGGTGGGAAAAAACATGGCAGCTTGAAGGAGGACACAATAGTGAAACTAACTAATTATTATCGAAAAGCCATAAAAAGCAATATACCCAATGTGGAACAAATGAAAACTCAACTGTATGTCCACAGATCAAAATCCACATCATCAAAAGTGCCCAGTTAGTGAAACATCTTGGTGTTTTTTCAACCAAGCTATTGCAAAAGGTGAACAAGTCCCTCCACATGACAGTTCAACTATGAAGACTCCCATAAACAGTGAAGTTGTAAAAAATTAATTCCTTTGTATGTATGCCAGACTGGCCAATGAAGAACTTCTACAAAGATGTACTTCAGGAAAAACACAAAATGCTAATGATGCTCTTCATAGTATTATTTGGTCAAAGTGCCCAAAAGAAGCTTTTGTGTCAAGAAGGAAACTACTAATTGGTGTAACCCTTTAACGCCGTGCGTGTTCGTATGATCACGGTTTACTGCTTTCCATTTAACAACGTTCCAATGCGTCATCTGCTTCTGTAGAGTATCGCTGGTGATTTATATCAGCTACAGAATGGTGTGGTATCCCTGTCTACTCATATTGTCGGCTTCTGTAAACAAACATTGTCGTTGCACAACTTTTAGTTATCGCTAGTGTTGTCACAGCTGCAAGATGTCGGTGCGCTTCAAGTAAGTTTCCTATTTTGTTTACAATTAGACTTTAATCATGTGATAAATACTTTTAAAGGTCTTCGGCATGATTAGTGTTCCTGTTATTATGAAACAAAACAATAGGTTACTGCATATATTTGGTCTAGACCCTTCTAAAGTGAAGCGTGATCATATGAACACGCTAGGCGCATATATATGCAGTATATGACTTAGTCCATTTTCATGGCTGTGTTACCTTACACGGCTTAGACGTTGTGTTGCCATAAGAAAACTTATTATTTAGGAAACTATAAACTTGGTATACAGAATATAACTTTCCATATGTTTTTAACAGGGATATAACTCTCTGGGAAGTCTTGGATATTTTAGAATCAGATGAACCAATAGGAGATGTTGACAGCATTTTTATAGAACCTCCAGATGCTAATGTGTACTCCGACGAAGACTCTGGTGAAGAGGATGGTGGTGGTGAGATTGCTAATCTTACAGGGCGTCAGCTTTCTAGCCAAGCAGAAATTGACCAGAGCAGAATATGGATTTTGATGAGTGTATGGTGGAGTATTTTGGAAGACATAGTTGCAAACAGTTTATTCGTAGAAAACCCATTCGTTTCGGCTATAAGGTCTGGTGTCTAAACATCGCCTCTGGTTACTTGATAAATTTTGATATTTATGAAGGAAAACATCCTAACGGCAATGCAGAATATGAGGAACGCTTTGGAAAGTGTGCTGCACCGATGGTTGAGATGCTCAATGAACTACCAAATAATATGGTTCACTTGCCATTCTGTTTGTATTTTGACAACCTTTTTACTGGGATGGAACTACTGGCTCATTTGAAAGCGTGTGGATATGGCGCTACAGGGACAATTAGGGAAAATAGAATCCCGAAAAACTGTCCTATCGTCCCTTCAAAAGAAATTAAGAATAAGGTACGAGGTACATACGACATGGCAAAAAGCTCTGACGGTATAGGTATTGTACGTTGGAGGGACAACTCTGTAGTTACTATAGCTTCTACATGTCACGGAGTTGAGCCAACTGCTTCAGTATCCAGATATTCTCAGGCAGAAAAGTGGAAAGTACGAGTCAGTCAACCTGCTGTATTTCAGGCTTACAATGCAGGAATGGGCGGAACTGATAGAATGGACCAAAATGTCTCATACTACAGAATTGGGATCCGGGGAAAGAAGTGGTGGTGGTCCCTGTTTACTTGGTTGGTAGATGTAGCGGTTCACAATTCCTGGTTACTTCTAAGAAAATCTGGAAATAACATATCTCATCTCAACTTACATCGGCACATTGTGCAGACATACCTGGAAAAGTACAAAACTGCACCATTAGGAAGAGGCCGACCTGCCACCTCTAGATACAGCATTCAACATTGTAGTGTTAGTGATGATATTCGTCTTGTTGGGAAGAACCACCTTGTAGCTCCCTGCAATCGACGACGCTGCGCTGGCACAGAGTGTATAAAATGCAACGTTGGACTCTGTATTCCATGTTTTGTCGAGTTTCACACCCTATAAAAGACTTGACTCTTGGACTTGCGACATAATTTTGTGCTCATGTGATCATATGTTATATGTCTGCATACATTTAATATTTATAATTCACCTTTAAAGTGCACTTCATTGTAATATATAATTGGCACTGTAACTTTGGCATTTGTTGTGAAGTATGGCCACCTAGGCCTAAAATGCTTACACTAGCGCCTAGCGTGATCAAATGGACACGGCCCATTGTGACAAAATGGTTCACTATAATGACTCATTATTTTGTATTAGAGTTCCACAAAACTGTATGAGTTGCTGACAAAAAAATGAAAGTGAATAAAAAAATTAATATTATTTCGGCGTTAAAGGGTTAATATAGGATACTTAGCAAGTGGTAAGCTAAAAGAAGAAGTTACCAATTTTAAATTCAGATTGAAAAATTTAGGGATAATCGACGCCTCCAGCAGAGCAATATTTCCTGCCTGCCACCGGAATTCAAAATCATCAAGGAGGAAGCTGCACCTCTCCAAACTTCAAGCCGAGGAAAGAAAGAAGCAGCAGGAGGAAGCTGGAGAGTTTTAATTACATTGCAGGTCAGAAAAACTAAAATATTACATTACAAATCTTTGACATGGGTTTTCTCGCTTTGCATTTTTTTCACATTTTCAATAGTATCAAAACTCCTATACGATGAAGTTTTCCACCAATCTTTGCAAAACTTTTTACATAGGTTTAACATAGATATAGAAAGAAAATGATCATATGATTTTGTTCTTCTCCATTTCTTTACATAAAAAATTTTTTTTAATAAACGATGGACAACGATGGTGGCCAGTTTCAGCATCTCCCGTGATAAAGTTGGTAATTAAAGGTTTTAAAAGTATTTTTAAAAATGTTGTATGGTTTCAACTGCAACTTTCTATGACAGCAGCAGACAACAATGGGTACCGAGGATGCATCCAGTCCACTTTTTGTTGATGAGACTGTGAGTGTCGACATGCTGTGTCTAGGGGTGTGAAAACTGACGACAATATGACACTGTATTGAACATATTCGTAACACTTGTACCCACAGAGTATTACGTTCTTGTTGGTTACATGTTCCAGAACATGTACATTGTTTTCTACTGACAACGCTATGTGCATTAGGTTCAATATTGTCCGTACAGAGACATAAAGCTGACAGAAGATGATTATCTGTGAGATGCAAGTATTGACATTTGTGCTGCAAAATTATGTAACATGGAGACATTTTCATCAGATAGAGATTCATATACTTCAATGACATTTGTACGTGCCATTTTGTTTCAAGTACTGTTTAGTATGTTAATTAGCACTAATTGCAAATTATTTGGAGCTATAGCAGCCCTGAAGGACATGGAATCTGTGAATATACACATTTCATTCTCCATTGACAATATATCTGAAAATTTAATCTTGAATTCTCTGAGAAGATTTCCCATAATACAGGGTTCTTTATTTAAAAGCTAACGGGCACACAGCATTTCGCCTGTGTGCGATTGGGTGTGCCACAACTGGTTTTGCTCCTGCATAAACTCCACATGTAGAGCATGTGTACCACTCTTACCTTATAGAAGACACTGGAAATGTTCACCCTCACAAGGCTAAACAAGCATTATATCACGAGAACACATTCTGATTAAGTTGGGACACTGTAATGTTTCTGATTTCATTTCTGCTATTTTGTTTTAGTTCTTCCAATATATGAGGACATTATCTTGTAAACTTTGCCTTTCAGGTTACTACCCCACACAGTGTTAGATCGGGGGAGTGAGAGGGGAGGGCCATACACAAGTACTATCTTCAAACGCTTCCCTCATGGACTCCTCTGCTCTAAGGGCAGTAGCAGAATCTTGTTGAAACCACCCCTGTGATTTCTCTTCTTCTGTCAGTTCATGATAAAACGGGGTCAAAATGGCACTTCGATACCTCTCTGCATTTACAGTCTGCTCATAGAATATTGGACTGATTGTGTGTCTAGTGCATCGAACCCCAACTCTCTGATCATGAGGAATTTCTAGACTGCAACGTGCATTTTCAGAGGTCCAGTACCGACTAGCTGCGTGCAAAACAAAAGCCAGCAGTAGGGAAATCCAGCAAGGTTGCAGGAAAGGCAAAATGCCATGTGCTCTGTTAGGTTTTAAATGAAGAACCTGTATTAGAATAGCATTGATAAATATCTAGTTTATAGTGCCTGATATATCTAATATGAACTAAACAAATGAAACAATGGTCTTTGTCATTTTGTAAAACAAAATGTTTATGCCCCTAAGCTTCTTTAAAATTACAACTTAACGTATTACGCTGTGACATGTTGACTCTGTGTACGTCTGATACTACAAGCCACGCTGTATTGTCAATGCTCACATCACGACAGAAGTTGTGGAGGTAGTGAAGGACTGGCCAGGTCAACAGAGAACACACAGGAGTGGCAAGGTCAACAGAGGGCACACAGGAGTGGCAAGGTCAACAGAGGGCACACAGGAGTGGCAAGGTCAACAGAGGGCACACAGGAGTGGCAAGGTCAACAGAGGGCACACAGGAGTGGCAAGGTCAACAGAGAACACACAGGAGTGGCAAGGTCAACAGAGAACACACAGGAGTGGCAAGGTCAACAGAGAACACACAGGAGTGGCAAGGTCAACAGAGAACACACAGGAGTGGCAAGGTCAACAGAGAACACACAGGAGTGGCAAGGTCAACAGAGGGCACACAGGAGTGGCAAGGTCAACAGAGAACACACAGGAGTGGCAAGGTCAACAGAGAACACACAGGAGTGGCAAGGTCAACAGAGGGCACACAGGAGTGGCAAGGTCAACAGAGAACACACAGGAGTGGCAAGGTCAACAGAGGGCACACAGGAGTGGCAAGGTCAACAGAGAACACACAGGAGTGGCAAGGTCAACAGAGAACACACAGGAGTGGCAAGGTCAACAGAGGGCACACAGGAGTGGCAAGGTCAACAGAGAACACACAGGAGTGGCAAGGTCAACAGAGGGCACACAGGAGTGGCAAGGTCAACAGAGGGCACACAGGAGTGGCAAGGTCAACAGAGGGCTCACAGGAGTGGCAAGGTCAACAGAGGGCACACAGGAGTGGCAAGGTCAACAGAGAACACACAGGAGTGGCAAGGTCAACAGAGAACACACAGGAGTGGCAAGGTCAACAGAGAACACACAGGAGTGGCAAGGTCAACAGAGGGCACACAGGAGTGGCAAGGTCAACAGAGAACACACAGGAGTGGCAAGGTCAACAGAGGGCACACAGGAGTGGCAAGGTCAACAGAGAACACACAGGAGTGGCAAGGTCAACAGAGGGCACACAGGAGTGGCAAGGTCAACAGAGAACACACAGGAGTGGCAAGGTCAACAGAGGGCACACAGGAGTGGCAAGGTCAACAGAGAACACACAGGAGTGGCAAGGTCAACAGAGGGCACACAGGAGTGGCAAGGTCAACAGAGAACACACAGGAGTGGCAAGGTCAACAGAGGGCACACAGGAGTGGCAAGGTCAACAGAGAACACACAGGAGTGGCAAGGTCAACAGAGGGCACACAGGAGTGGCAAGGTCAACAGAGGGCACACAGGAGTGGCAAGGTCAACAGAGAACACACAGGAGTGGCAAGGTCAACAGAGGGCACACAGGAGTGGCAAGGTCAACAGAGGACACACAGGAGTGGCAAGGTCAACAGAGGGCACACAGGAGTGGCAAAGGTCAACAGGGAACACACAGTCCCCCTTCTGCTGAACTGCATATGCACGAGTACTCACAGTCAGCCAAAGAGCTGTAATAACCTGTAATAAAGGGTCGAGAGGGTCACATGAATGTATTACATCACACCTTTTTTAGGGGAGGATTTTCCTGCTTGTAATCTAGATGTTCAAGCAAGGTTATAGAAACATAAATGAACATTATAAGTACGTTTATTTTTCATTTAAACTTAGAAATACATGCCTACAAAATATGACACATTTTCTATAATGCTGTTTAAGGTATTTCATTTCATACAAGTCATGTTACACGAAAGCATCATTATAACATCTTAGTCTGCTGCTAACAGTTCCTGTTTGCCAGCCAGCATAGCACCATGGAATTTCTTCAGAAGAAGCTACAACCAAGGAAGATCACAGTTTCATGTTCACAACTCTAAACCACATACAACACATAGTGTGTCTACTTATGCACATTTACAACATAGCTTCACACCTACTCACAGTTATACCAAATTCTATGTTCAATTTTACTTACATAAGACACTTCAAGTTGTGTTGAAAAATAAATTAAATCTGAAGCTAAAACATAAATAGAACTGCACATAGTTCCTATACTTTCTTATTTCTATATCTTTCCTTATCATTCTCTGAGACAGAAAATATAACTTTGGAAATGTAAAAGACATTCAGAGTTAATGAAAATTAATCCTATATGGCCAGGTGCGACAAATTTAATACAATTGTGTTTGGTTTAGCTTAGAGGTTTCTTTGCTAGTTTTTTCTTTTCCAATTTCTTGTTATACTCAAATTTAGCAATAAAATAGAAGTATTTACAGCTGTAGTTGGCTTTTCTTTCTTTTTTTTAAGAATAAGAGAAAAACCCAAGCAACTATAGTCAAATGCAACCCTGTCAGCTTCCAAGCATGCCATTGTACTGGTTATTTTACACAGCATCTTATGTTCTGACTAGATGTCGAAGGTCAATACACGCTCAGCCCTTTTGTTACTGTGAGGGAGAATGAAGTAGCTTGTATATATACGCTAATTAAAATTCATCTACACTGCTTTTACTGAATAGTGGATTATAAAAACTTTTGCAAGTTACAAGTTATTAAAAGTTTAACAATAAAAAATAAGAACATTAAATTAAAAATTGTCATGGGTTATAAGTAGGGCCCGGATTCTTAGTTTAACTATTGTATTCCTTGATAGTTAACTGCAGTGGTTTAATTTAATTATCTGTTTCATGATCATCAAAGTCAAATACTTGAATTTTATAAAACCTAAAAATGGCTAAATGAGACTTCGAAACCTAAAAGATGCTAAATCTCCTATTTATTTTAAAATTAAAAAAAAATACTTTATTTTAAAATGGGAAAATGAAATGTTTATGAAATAATTGTGAATGAACTTCGACTGTTACATCTTTGCTACGTCTTTTCTCTTGTGTATGCTTAGAGGAGTAGTAACAATGTAAGAGGCAACTGCTTGTATTTAGCTATGTGGGACCAAGCTCTGTATTGTTGTAAGCAAGGAATGTGGGGATTGTTGTCGAGGGGAAAGGGGTTATTAGGAGAACCCGCCATAAACTCAAATCAATCACTTTAAAAACAGTATCCGCTGTGTTCAGTTGACTTGGTGTATTGTTAATAAATACAATTACTACATCGTCAGAAGTCAATTTTTCCTTAGATTAGGCAGGTAATTTAAGGAACCAGTGTCATGCCTAAAGTCAGCTCATCTTGAAGGTGTTTAATTCGTCAGTGGATAGCTAACGATCTAAACTTCACCACAAATGGCAAAGTAATGTTTTGCCAAATCTGCCAAAAGCGAAAGAAACCATGCCCACAGACACAAAAGCTTGAACAAATATGAACACCTTCTATGCTGCACAGATAAAGTCGCAGTAAGCAGCTAAGTGCTCTGCAGATAAACATACCGTACAGGAGAACCTGTACTACCTGTTCTCGAATGATGGAAAGCAGGTAACGATTAAACACCTGTTATAATGCACATAGCGTATAAACTATAATTTTATTTACGTACTTTCCAGGTGCCCACTGGCCAAAAATCGCATTTTGAGCAGCACAAAGGATCTACAGGATATATCAACAGCATTGTTGTAAAAGGAGGACAATTAATAATAAAATTAATAAACAATAATAATATAAAAACTATTTCAGGAGGTTAAAGAACTAAAAAAAAGTATTTAAGATACAAAAATAACTAAAAAGCTAATTTTTAGAACCTAAAAATCCGGGCCCTAGTTATAAGAAATGTTGAGTTATCAAGAGTGTGAGTAAGTGGGGTTTTGCTGTATTTATATTGTTGTTTAACAACTACCTATGTGTGGATGCAAGTGTATTACTTTACAGCCAAAAGTTTCAACACTGGTGTGTCAATGTCTTATTTTAAGTCCAAATCTGAAGAAGGGAAGTTTTAGTGTTAATTCAGGGAAAGGAAAACAAAAAGTGTCACAGTTATATATTTGCACCAGCGTGTATATAGATAGATAATGGAAGACAATGTCTATACTTGTATTGGTGCAGCACCAACAAACACAAGGCCACACAGACTCTCCATGCACAATCCCTTGTTGAGTTGCACAACACATCATACCAGTCCAAATGTATTTTTAATTAAATATTAAGGAAAAGATATACATATATAAAAATTTGAAACCCATCTAATAAATTTCAATCTTCCATTGGAAAAAGCCTTGTAGATTTCTGCCAGAGAGATATAACAACCACATAACCAGCCAATCAAGAAGTTCTTAATCATGAAATGTGTTGAAATAAAGAGTTAAGAAGGTATGTGGAATACAGTGTGTTCTATTGACCCAATGATTATTAAATTACTTTACCATACATTTCTGAAGTGCTGTCTCTATTCTTTTGTTTCTCCTGATCATTGAAACAGCATGAAACTTTAAGTGATGCCAGCATAAAGTGAAGCCCTTTATAAAGATTTCATAATAACTTCAGTTTCCTATGTCTAAAAGTATAATCAAACTATTTCTGTAAATGTTTGTCTCAATTAAAATGAAGTGGATAGAAAAATTAGCTTTTGTAAGAATAGTTGGTACAAGGTATTTAGAAATAAATAATAAAGTTAATGTCAATATAATGTTTTTTCTGCAAATAGATCTAAAATTTAAAACAATCATACTTTCAGAATGTAGTTAAAAAATAAATAACTAAACTGTGATGTAGAACTGGAACTTAAAAATTCAATGCCACAACTGGGATTTGAACCACAAACCTTCCGCTTACCGGGCGGATGCTCTACCACTGAGCTATTGTGACAAACTGCCAGAATGGCATTAAATTCTCAAACCAGTTCGCATTTCTCCTGGTAAACCTCTCAAACTTTGCCCACACACGGCTTGTGTGTTTAAAAATACCAACAGTAAGTTTGTTGCCATAAATAAATAACTAAATTGTGATGTTATGTTAAGGGGAGTTGGATACTCGTATATTGGCATTTCTTCTATATTTACACTTATTCTTAATGTGCAGTACACAGTGAAAGTAATATACATAACTTGCTTATAAAATAATATTAATTACTGACAAATGTCATTAGTTTATCAACAATATTTAACATTATGGCACAGCGTTGGATAAATAAGTATGAATACATAAAGTGTGAACTGAATGTATCATCAAACATCATACGTGAATTCCTTTAATATGAGTTAAGTGAGCAGTAATTAAGGCATAGGAATTTTCAAGCAGTTGGTAACACTCAAACCATCATAAAGACATACAAGATTGGCAACCATGAATCACTGATGGTGCGTTGTGATTAATCTGTACATGCAACAGACTACAAGAAACTGGGGGATGGTCTGTGGGATGTTGCATTTGTAAGAGATTTTGGTGGTCTTGGTTACGCTGTGTTTTGTTTATAGTCCTGATAAAGTCAAAAAGCGTGCATTAGATACAGGAATATCCCTAAAAAGTCAGGCTCGCGAGATGGTATGTGTCGTAAGAGAATACTTTGAAAAAGAAAGAGAAAATGATAGACCTCTTTATTATAGTAGAACCACTGGCCATAGAGAGGGAGTCGGTCTGGGTGGCTCACTTGGTTAGACGCTGGTTCAAATCCGGCCCAGAACGACAGCTCCGTTTGAGTACTGGCATGTAAAAGAACTCCTGCGGGACGAAATTCCGGAACACCGATGACGTTGATGTGATCCTAGCAATTGACAGCGTCGTTAAACAACATATATATTTAACGGACAGCGAGTGAAAAAGCGACAACACTGCCATGTTGTAGCTATTGCGCATGCTGTAGCTATTGCGCATGCGCTGAGGCGTGAGTAAGGAGTGAGTGTATCGAGTTTAAGGGCCCGTCAACAGCTTGAACATTAGGGCCCCATGCGCGGAGGCGTGAGTAAGTGAGTGTATCGAGTTTAAGGGCCCGTCGACAACTTGATCATTAGGGCCCCATGCGCGGAGGCGTAAGTGAGTGTATGGAGTTTAAGGGCCCGTCGACAACTTGAACATTAGGGCCCCATGCGCGGAGGCTTGAGTGAGTGAGTGTATCGAGTTTAAGGACCCGCCGACAACTTGAACATTAGGGCCCCATGCGCGGAGGCTTGAGTGAGTGAGTATATCGAGTTTAAGGGCCCGTCGACAACTTGATCATTAGGGCCCCATGCGCGGAGGCGTAAGTGAGTGTATCGAGTTTAAGGGCTCGTCGACAACTTGAACATTAGGGCCCCATGCACGGAGGCTTGAGTGAGTGAGTGTATCGAGTTTAAGGGCCCGTCGACAACTTGAACATTAGGGCCCCATGCGCGGAGGCTTGAGTGAGTGAGTGTATCGAGTTTAAGGGCCCGTCGACAACTTGAACTTTAGGGCCCCATGCGCTGAGGCTTGAGTGAGTGTATCGAGTGTAAGGGCCCGTCGACAACTTGAACATTAGGGCCCCATGCGCGGAGGCGTAAGTGAGTGTATCGAGTTTAAGGGCCCGTCGACAGCTTGAACATTAGGGCCCCATGCGCGGAGGCGTGAGTAAGTGAGTGTATCGAGTTTAAGGGCCCGTCGACAACTTGAACATTAGGGCCCCATGCGCGGAGGCGTGAGTAAGTGAGTGTATCGAGTTTAAGGGCCCGTCGATAACTTGAACATTAGGGCCCCATGCACGGAGGCTTGAGTGAGTGAGTGTATCGAGTTTAAGGGCCCGTCGACAACTTGAACTTTAGGGCCCCATGCGCGGAGGCGTAAGTGAGTGTATCGAGTTTAAGGGCCCGTCGACAACTTGAACATTAGGGCCCCATGCGCGGAGGCTTGAGTGAGTGAGTGTATCGAGTTTAAGGGCCCGTCGACAACTTGAACTTTAGGGCCCCATGCGCTGAGGCATGAGTGAGTGATCGAGTGTAAGGGCCCGTCGACAACTTGAACATTAGGGCCCCATGCGCGGAGGCGTGAGTGAGTGTATCGAGTTTAAGGGCCTGTCGACAACTTGAACATTAGGGGCCCATGCACGGAGGCGAGTGCCAAGCTAATGGAGGGAGTGGAATCTACTGGATTGATGAGATTTTAGTTTGTTTTTCTGCACCTTCCTCATACTCCGACTGCACTTTACGGGTTTTGTAAAGCCATAAGGATGGCGGCTTTTGTTAGTCGTATGTTGGTAGCACTGTAATTGTGAATGAGAAACAGTTGAGGGGAGCAAGCGCCACCTGCGGTCAGCTCGGACCAGTGCATTGGTATGATTGGAACTGCTCCATGCAGCTTGGATGGAAGACAAGGAATGGGAAGATATCAGTTCACACTTTATGAAGTAATATCCCTATACAAACCAAAACCATACAGAACATGAACCAAAGGTATGTTCAGATTGACGTGGGCGCATCGTGCCAAGACGGCATCCAGTCCAGGCCACTTCTGCGTCTGTTACAACAAGCAGGTTCTGGAGGAATGTCGAGAAACTTGCTCCGAGGTATGGCAGTGGAACTTTGCTTTCTGGTAGCACTGTTATTATTGTTCAGGTCATCCAACACAACAAACGCTGGGTTATTGTTGCTCTCTGCAAGTCGCTGCATCTGAGGCGACGAGATAGGAGCTGGACTCTGTCGAACTGCAAACAACAGAGAACGGAAGTTGCAACTGTGGAGACAAGTGTAAGATACCTTAGAGGCAAGGGAAGTGTGTAACAAATGCACAGGGGAGCAAACAAAAAACGTTTCGTACAACTTCACAACACATAACAGTGTTTGCAAATATATGTCTTATGGTTTGTTTAAGAAAACAGTGTTACATAATATCACAAGAGTTTGCATGCACAGCTCACGGACTAAACACGTGCAACAGCGTCTAGACTGCATGGTAAAATACTGGTCTTACTACCAACTATGGGACACCAACAAGAGTAAAGCTTGCTCTACACGCGGCCCTGAAACGAGATTTGAAATGAACAGTACAGAGGTATTTTTTAGAGGTGGCGCGTGACCTTGTCACTCGCGCATATCCGAGCATCACGCAAAGCGATGGCGGGGGTAAGTTTCCACCAGCAGCCTGCTGGCTAGTGGACTAGAAGTCGAAGATATACTAACCAGACACCCCTTTTATCTTGCAATAGACAAGTGGACTCGACCAGAACTACTGCGCACCATTACGACACACGCCACCTCTAAAAATACCTCTGTAGAGCATATGGACAGAAATGACAGATGATTGGCCGCGTCTGTGCGTAGAACATTTTGACTAAGTATATTCGCTATATTGTAGTTAATATTTTGTACCGTGTCATTCTGTTGTGATAGCCAGGTTTATAGTTGTGAAACAACTTATATTACCAGGTATTTGCATGATCAATGGAATGGCAGCTCATCCCGGATCATCAGTTCGGTTTTCGTCGTGGACACTGCACTGCCCTGGACTCCAGGAAAACTCCAAAACAGTGGCGGTGTTTTCGCATGTGGAAAAGGCCTTTGCGACTATGTGGCACCAGGGCCTAATATACAAACTCAGGCCAAAATCCCTCCTCTACCTCACCCTGATTGATAGCTTCCTACGGGATCGCACTTTCCGGGTGCGGAGCGTGTTGTCGCCGTTACTCTTCGCTGCCTACATGTCTGACCTACCCGTGGAGTGAACAGTGGAGAATGGTCATTAGCCCACAGAGGAGCCAAGCTCTACTACGGGTCTGTGAGGCTGACTGCGGTGGAGAAGAATCTCCTGGGTTAGCTCCGCCAAATACCTCGGAGTGCTGCTCGACCGCGGTCTAACCTTCACTCCATACGTCTAGGCCACGTTGCCCTCAGGCAGGTGTATACTATTTTCCGTTCAACCTGAAACTACGCTTGTACCGTGCGCTCCTAATACTTGTACGGGTGCGAGGTCTGGGGATCGGTGGCTAGATCCACCATCCGCTGGCTGCAGGCCGTGCAGAACGGGGCGCTCAGGATGATCTACGATACTGACCGCAGTTTCCCATCTCAGATCCTTCACACTCAATCCGTATTCCATATATAGTGGATGTTGTGCGGGACAACTCTTGGCTCTTGGCTTAACTGTCATTATACTCAAGTTTCATACGACCATGTGTGTCTAAGTTTTAAACATTTATAACATGTTTTTAATATTCTATGCTGTATATTTTTGTCACTGGTGTCCGACATTTTCACTATTTGTTATTCGATTGTACATACGAGAATCGATAGCAGCGCCTTCAACTTTTATTGTTATGTTAATATTGACAACGATACAAGAGTATACGTATATACCGTAACGAGAAGACAAATTGAATTTATTACAATGTTATTTATGATATTAACACTAGTTGTTATTAAATAAACAAAGTATGTAGGTACCTTTATTCCGTATATGCTTTCAGTTGCGCGGGAATATGCGCAGATGGCGATCTGTTGATCGCTACATGCGGATCTTTTGATTGGTGCATTAGTAGTGTCGTAATGAACAGAGACACCTTCGATTGGTGGATTAACATTGTCGTTGTGAATTTCTGCACCTTTGATTGGCTGCTAGGAGTTTGGTGATGAACAGGGGCTCCTTTAATTGGTGGATTAGCAGTGTCATTATGAAGAGCATATTACAGTCGCGTGAAAGCGCTGCATTATGACATAGTCGAGCATAAACAATATAAAGTGCGTGTGTGTGTGTTTACCGTCTTTTGTTTGTCATGATGTATTGTAATGACTCACATATTGGCGAAGGTTGGCGAGACGGTACGATGGCCAAGGACACCCCTGGTGATATGTTTCTGGAAGATGACTGTCGTCTTCTACCTCTACGTCTTCTGCGGATGAAGTCGTCCCCCTCATCACAAGTATCATCCACGTTCATGACGTGCAGCCGAAATGTTGGAGAGGATGAGAGCTCTTCACTCTCCACGCCGCCACAAGAGGGCTCTGCTTCTTGAGTATCCAGTCTGTAATTATATCTCACACAAATATAGCCTTATTCTTAAATAGGTTCTCAGTTAAAATGGTAATAAATTTAACAAAATTTTATATTCTAACCAAATAAAACCTTAAATTTGTTCATAAAGAAATGTTGTTTTCTAGTGCCTTGCATCTGGCAATGAAGCCATTAAGGTAATATTAAAACAAGGTAAAATTAAACACGATTACCACCGTCTTATTCAACAAGTAATACCTAGTGTTTTTTGTGTGCTATAAACAGCATTAGCAAGCCTATTGGTAGGTATGTTCTCAATGGCAGCCGGTATTGACTCCTGCACTTCTTCACGTGTAGTGAGTCTGGTAAGAAATACCTAACCTAACCCCATAACCTAGTCAGCTGGGTTTAGGAGCTAGACAGACGAGTGTTCGACTAATTAGGTACACGATCACACTGGTAATAGTGCTGAAGGAGGCCAGTATCTTGCCAGAGCGTACAGATATTGTCTGTTACTCTTAAAATAGCGGAGAAGGCCAGTATATTTGAAGCCTTTTGCTCCTACAACTGCTCTCTTGTATATAAACATGACGCGGTTACCTTAACCTCCTAAGCAGTAGTGATGCTAATATGGAAACATGCTGCTAATAGATATATCAGGAAGATACACATGTTTCAAAGTGGCGATTGGCTTTAGAGTCATCTGATATTCAAGCACTTCAACTATTCTTACAAACGTTCAATTTTCACGTTTGTTACCATGCAGACAGTGGGTAGAGGAAAACTGATATCACATTTCACAGAAAGAAGTTATTTGAAGCCCTCTCGAACCCAAAAAATCACTTTTAGAAAAATATTTGGGATTATAAGAAATCTATCATATGTTAAACATATTTTTAAAATGTTATGCATTTGCCATTGCTGTGCTGTGAACTTTCACAATATTATACTTTGGAGTAGAGAGCTAAATTATAAGTCTACAAACTGGTACTGCTGTTAAGCAAGGCAGCTTCTGTAAACTCAAGCCATGCACCTTCTTTGCCAATACATAGATGGGAGTGTGTTTCCTCCATTTTAAATTTCAAATGGTTATCGTCACTCAACATAGAAAAACCTAAACACCACTATACCCCTTTACCTTCACATGATTAGTCATTCAACATTCACTCACCTCACATAAGCCTTAAAATATCACCATTTCTTATCCACAAAGATTATCTCGGATATAAAAATGCAGAGTATATTATATTATTGCGTATTACTTACGGACTGGTTTTCGGCCGCTCGTTGGCCAGGTCGAACGTGACGATCTTGTCTTTCCTGGGCCTGGTGTCCTCCGACTCCGTGGTGACAGGGTAGAAGCGAGAGCTGTCTGCCGTTCTAGGAGGAGGTTTACCCCGACCGCGACGAGAGACGTGCGGACTACTCACAGCAGCCGCCAGGGAAGCACTTGCAGGAATCTCTGTTCGCCGTCCCCACCTGTTCTCCCGCACCGTGAAGTCGACGAAACGCCGGGGCTGTTCGGACACTTGCTCAGGGCGATGTCTCCGTTCAGACTCTGCTCGTCTGTGGTGTGGTCTTGAGAAATCTGCTGGTTGGGAGGCAGCCTGTAATGGCTCCAGTCTTATGTCGGACCTGAGGTTGCACTCTGGGGGTCTTCCTGGTCGCCTGGGCCTAACGTTTCTGTCTTCTCCGACTATGAGAGAGGAACTAGAGTTATGTTGTAACTGCCCTTCTGGTCGTCTCGAGACGGGCCTCTCCCGAGGGAAGTCTTTGTAGGACTCCTTGTACTCGGGGCTAATGTTGTGTTCACCTTCCAGACGAAGGCTTGTGGACTTCCTGGCTAGTTCCGTCCTCTCCACGGCAGAGAAAGGGACATAGTGCGCCTCTTTCTCAGTCATTGTCTCCATGTTACCTTCAGGCTTCAAGTTCGTCTCTTGTTTGTGAAGTCGAGGCCTCTCTCTAGGGAAGTTGATGAAGTTGTCTCTGTACTCAGGTTGTACCTCGAAGTCACCCTCCAAATGTAGATTTGAAGGCTGTTTGGCGAGACTCGAGCGGTCCGCCTTTGACAGCAGGTTCACATATTGCTGACTCTGTTCCGTCGCTAAGTCCATGAATCCCTCTGGCTTCAGACTCGTATTCTGTCTCTTCAGAACTGGTCTTTCCCTGGGAAAGTCGATGTAGTTGGCGTTCTGCTCAGTCTCCGTCTCTAAGTTACCTTCCTGCCTCAGATTGGATTGCTGTTTCCTGAGGACAGGGCGTTCCCTAGGGAAAACTATGTAGTTGGCGTTTTGTTCAGTCTCAGTATCAATGTCACCCTCCTGTTTGAGGTGAGATTGTTGCCGTCTAAGTACAGGTCTCTCCCGAGGAAAGTCCACGAAGAACTCCGAATACTCCGGGAAGTATTCGTGGTTGCCCTCAAGGTGAAGGTTGGTCGACCGCCGCAGAAGTTCCGCTCGCTTCGCCCCCAGGAACTCGACGAAACTAGCGGCCTTTTCAGTAGTCTTCTCCATCTCGCCTTCAAGCCTGAGGTTCGTGGGTCGTTTCTTGAGCTCGATCCTCCGAGTCAGAGGATACTCGATATAGTTCTCTCCATTTTCTGTAAGCGTGCACATTTCACCATCCAGCCGCAGGTTGGTGGGTCTTCGGACCAGGTCGGCGCGATGTGCCTCGAGGAAGGCGATGAACTTGTCCATCTTCTCGGTGGTCAGGTCATATGGACCTTCCATACGTAAGCTTGTGGACCGCCGAGCAAGCTCGGCCCTCTTGGCTCCCTCGTGCGGCACATATTGAGCGTGGAGCTCAGACTCCCTCACTAACATGTCCCCCTCGTTCTTGAGCGTGGTTGGCACCCTCGCAAGTTCTGCTCTTCTCGCAGACTCGTAAGGTACGTACTTCTCGTTCTTCTCGGTGAGAAGGTCCATGGGAAGCTCGTGGAAGTTGTCCGGGTTGATGTGTGAACGTGGTCTCACTATCTGCAACAGGAGAAACTGGCTCATAAATCTGATAAGTACAGAGTAACCGAGAAAACTAATTAAACAAAATAGTTTCTTAACGGCGTTGTCAATTGCCAGGATCACATCAGCGTTGCCGGTGTGCCAGAATTTCGTCCCGCAGGAGTTCTTTTACATGCCAGTAAATTTACTGACATGGAGTAGCTGTCGTTTTTAAGCACACTTACAAACCATCGGTCTGTGCCGAAGTAGAACCCGCCGAGAACAGAAAGCAGAATATGAACGACAAAATGACGAGGATACAGCGTGAACGAGTACGGTAGAAGTTAGCATGTGTGGCGTATTCAAACGAATGAATCCCGGAAGTGTTTCCATAGAATAAAATTTCGATCCGAACCTACTTCTGAGAGGATCCGACCCAAGGATCTAGTCGGATCTGAATCCGTGTTTCCATGCCGTATTCAATTCGTAATGAGAACAAAATCGATTTGAACTCCCCATGGAAACGTAGTGCATACAAGGTGACTAACTCCAGCAATTGGAAAATCTAGTATCAACATAAGTGTGTGTGTGTGCGTGTATGTATTTGTGTGTGCGCGTGCGTGCGTGTGTGTGCATGTATGTATGTGTACGTGTGTGCGCGCGCGTGTGTAAGTGAGATACTAAGAGAACAAATACAGTTTGTAAACTTGCTGAACTAACTACTCCACATTTTGTTTATCGAATCGATATCATTATTTGAAGTCAGAATCTCAAGGCTGTTTTCTTTTTTAAACGTCTTTGTTGCCTGAACTTCTTTAGTGGTACCTAGTACTTTGTTATGGACATTTGTTAAACAAGTAAAGTCTCGGGAAAGACATAACTACTATGATTTTTCTGCATGTTCTGTGGTTTTCTTAGTATTGCCTATGAAACAAATTCTTTCCCTACGTTTTATACATGACAATAACGTATGAGTTACGCACCTTAGGCCGTTGCCGAGGGAAGTTGACGAAGGACTCGTAGTACTCTGCCTGCATGTATCTGTCTCCTTCTAGCTTGAGCTCGCCGTTCAGTCTCCTGTCTCCTCGTCTCATCGACTGATCCTCGCCCTGAGGGTGCCCGATGTACCGACGCCTGTACTCCGACTTGATGCACTTGAGAGTGCCCTGCTCGGGTCTGAGGTTGTCCTGAGGTCTGAGATGACACGGAGGTCTGCGTCGGCTGTACTGGGCGAGCTCGTCGACCGTGACTCCTGGAGGGAAGCCGCCCTCGTTACCGATGATGGTGGTCCTGCCACCCAACTCCGGGTCGGAAGACGACTTGTGTTCCAAACCCGGCACTCCCAGTCTAGATGTGCCCCCCACAGCCAGGGTACTGGGGCGCCGGTACGGGTTACGACTGCAACACAACAACACTATTAACATGTATCTATTGGATTCCTCTTTATCCTCAATAAACTTTCCGTCACTTTTTAGAACTAAAAGACCTTAAAGGATGCAAACAGCACAGTGTAAAAATATGTAGAGCTCCCAGAATGCACTAACCACTTAATGATATCAAACATTCGTCACAAAATATGTTGTTGTTGTTAGTTAATGTTGGATTTCTGACAATGAAGTCATTAATCCTCTTGCTCTCCAATATTTTTCACTGATGGATGGGAAGGGTGCTAGAAGTGGCCGGGCATATTTGAAGGTGGTCTCAATCCATTTCCTCTTGCAGATCACATAGAGGACAGAGTGGTGAAGAGTATATCCCAATTCTGTTTAAATGTTTTGCCAGACAATCATGTCCTGTAATCAACCTGAAGGTTGCAACTGCTGTTTTTCGAGGATACTCAGGAATTACTGTTTGAATGTTTGGTAGTTCCCATCTTTTATTCTTTGATTTTTCATAGTAATATTTTGCAATAATTTTTTTTGAATTCAGAGTTGACTAATCTTTTAGCTGCTAAAATGGTAGATTAACTATAGATTTTTGTACACCGCTGGTACCCTTTTTTGCAAGAAAATCAGCTTTCTCATTACCACTCAGTCCACAGTGAGCCGGTATCCATTGGAAGACTAGGTGTTTTTGAAGTGCTGTTAGATGGCTAAGCATCTTCCAACATTCTATAATAGTTTGGTTTTTTGGAGACAACTTGGAAGTAATTGCTATAATTGCTGCCCTGGAATCTGAGAGAATAACTGCTTGCTGAAAATGTGAAATTCTGTACAAAAGATTTTGTAGGGCCATTCGAATTGCTTCAATTTCTCCATCAAAGTTAGTAGTTCCATAACTTAAAGATTTGTAATAGGAAAAGAGGTGACATGTGACTCCAGCACCTGCTCCATCTTGATTTGATATCAATGATCCATCAGTATAAATATGGAGCCATTCATGTTCTGGAAATCTAGTATGGATTGTCTCTAATGCCAATAATTTTAGAACACTAGTTGGAGTATCACTTTTTTTAACTTCTTCTGTCAGGTGCAAATAATATGTGATGTCTAATGTTTGTGTCGGATTGACTTTAGATATGAAGTTTTCCTTTGAATTAGGAAGGTGTGGATAGAAGTATGTAAACTGTGTTATTATACAATGTCTGAATGAGATATGTTACAAAGAATGTCAGTTTTGTAATGAAGTGCAGGAGAACGTGTGAGATAATCGCTTGCCCTTAGGCTGAGGTGTACATGGAGGAAACAAAAGGTAAATTGCCTTTGTTATTTATACGAGGCAGCTGCAAGGTGGAAT